>JANZYA010000027.1:462028-474487 GCA_027575145.1 Gyps rueppelli | reverse complement strand
GTTATTTCATTATGCCACTGTGCCCTATAAGATAGACCGGACTTACTTTGTGGGAAGATGGTATAGGGTTATTCAGAACTCATGACTGATTAGTCAAGAGGCAAGAACAAAGAAGCATTTCAGCACAAACCAAAGTTTGTTTCTGTTTATCAAAAAAAAAATCTTTCTGGAGGTGTCTGTCCAGTCCACAGCTCATACAGATTAGCTGCTGGGGAAACATTCCTTGTAACACTGTGCAAAACGGTGACTGTGTCTTGTGTGCGTGTGCCCAGCTTTGACTGCAGGGTAGAGACAACTTAAAAATGCACAAATGTATTGTGCCCAGCATGGGCTTACGGCCTGAGATGTCTTTTTCCTTTCAATTTTAAATATTTCCTTCTGAACTGTCCTCCCTCTCTGGTGCGCTTGTTCTCAACACAACAGCAGGACTGGGAGGGCAGGTGAGGGCTGTTGATGCTGCATGAAATGAATCCCCAAGTTGCTGTCACAGTGGAGATCACTCGCCAACCAATGCCCAGTTAGTTCCCGAGCAGTGATCCCCCCTGCCCCAGGCCAACCCCCCAGTTTATATACTGGACATGACGTCACATGGTATGGAATACCCCTGTGGCCAGCTGGGGTCAGCTGTCCTGGCTGTGTCCCCTCCCAACTCCTTGTGCCCCTCCAGCCGTCTTGCTGGCTGGGCATGAGAAGCTGAAAAACCCTTGACTTGGTATAAACACTACTGAGCAACAACTGAAAACATCAGTGTGTTATCGACATTCTTCTCCTACTGAACCCAAAACATAACACTATACCAGCTACTAGAAAGAAAATTAACTCTATCCCAGCCAAAACCAGGACAGGGTGCCACATAGCAATCTTATTTCACTTTGGGAAATGGAGTTAATGTTGATAGCGAGAAATAAAAAGATAAGCTTACTTTTACTTCTAAAAGGCATCTTATTGCCTATAATCAGAATTCAGAAACTGCAAGATCCTCTCTAGTTTACACACACATATTTTCTCCTTCTCTCATGAGAGAACAGAGTTACTGTTGTCTGAAATCCCAAGCTAAGCAATTTTTAAGCTTAAAAAATCGCAGAAAAGCCTCATTTCCTAAGGACTTGGTCTTGCGGTTCACCAACCGTTCCAAAGCTGCAGTATGAACGAAGTTGTTGCCAGATATTACAGAATACGTGTGAGAGAAACATGAACTTACTGTGGAAAATGTTCCAGCATTCACCTTATTATACACCCAAAAATCCATAAAAGGGGAAAATGACCATGCACTGAACTCTGACCACTGTTTATCCAACAGTTGAGGTATTTACTGTATTTTGTTCTTTTTCCCACCCCTGCATTGATTCTCTGTTGTCCAATAAAGGCTGAGGTCATGCTGAAGCTTTTGTCTTACTGTAAGCATTAAGAAGCTCTCTTCCCTCTCTACAGACACCTTTTTATGAGAGGTATAGGAAAACAGTGTTCTGGGATTGACAGCCCTGTGTCTGACTGAGCTGAAACAGACTAAGAGGTTCCAGATCGAACTGTGTGAGGCTGAGAGAATCATATGTACAAACAGAGAAATACATTCCTTCCACGTGGTATCTTAAACTCTGTTTCCTTAGGAAGGCAGAAAAAATACTGTGGAGGCTGAATAAAGTGATTGACAGCATATCAGGATGAACCAACTTAAGATGCAGAGAACAAGACAAATATTAATTTAATATTTAGCTCATTGGACAACTATTGACATCACTAAGAAGTCTTTCACAGACTGCCATCAGCACGGATGAAAACACAGTCAAGACTATAGTGCATTGATTTCAATTCCTGATTTAACAGTATTGTAAGAGAAAAGGATCAGGCCCCACTATGAATTCCCTCATAGTCCATCTGACCATTAATTACAGCATGAACTAGGTAACTAAAATTCAAGAGGAAAGGATTATTCTCCAAATCATACATATTAAAAGGGAAGCTTACTAAGAGACGATCAACTAATGGAGCTGTGCTGCTTTGCACCAGGATATTGCTCACGCTCTTTACATAAGCTCTATATTTTCAGAGCAGGTCCTTCTGGAAATGGGGTTTGCCTTTACAGCTCATAGCAAATGAAATGTCATTAGTCCCATCCTGTCACCAAGACTGATTAGTATCTCTGAATATTCTCTGCAGTGCACATTGGGAATTATACATATTCATCTTCTGGCAAATATTTACCAAACCCACACAGCATACCTTCATAAACATTTGTTTCTTTTCCATTGGAAAGGTAACCCCTTGCATATGATAATAGCATCTCTTGAATTAATCCTCCATAAAAAAAAATGATTTATAATTAAACAAAACTGTAATTATGCCACGCTCCCTGCAAATTTGCACATGGGTGAAGTAGAGTGGCTCAGGGAGTTCACTAGAGTGGAAACCCCTGTACCACTGCCGTATGCTAATTGGGCTCCTGAAAAGTTCAGAGAAATGATTCTGTATGCCAGCATTCATGTGCCAAGTAACAATCATGCCCCAGCAGGGAACAAAAATGCTACCAAACACAGCAAATACACGTACTCATTCACACACAGCAATAGGATAAAGATCCCGAGGAGGAAACAAGCCAAAGAATATGCTGATGAATGAAATAAGGAAACCACTTTACAAGAATGCAGAGTTAAGGAAACAATGACACTAAGGAAGAATGCTGACAGAAACCTCAGCTGACCTTCAGCAATTTGCTACTGGATACAGAGACTTTTGTATCCTGTATCACAGGGCCAATTATTTGAGTACAAGTAAAAAAATGTTTGCCTCTACCTAATATAATCCTTGGGTGGGTAGTGACCTCCATTCCCCAAATCTTAGTGCATGACTGAAACTTTCATCAAGTCAATGAATTGAATCAGGCTACTAATAACAGCAACAAAGGCTTTGCTTTTTAACCCAAGAACAAATTTGATTTTCTATAAAGCCAGCTATCTCATTTTTTATCCGTACAGGTGATATGTATTTGGCTTTGAGTGGCTTCTTTCACACATGCCTAAATGGAAGCTCACCCCAATCTAATTTATCATATCTCAAGACAATTCATGTTCTTTATTTCAGCATGTTTCTTCCTATTACTTTCATCAGTCTTTCATTTGCCTTGCATTGGTCCCCTAATTCACATTGGATCCTGTAAAAGTATTTCATACTTTATCTTCAAACTATCAAAGCGCTTGAGCAGATGAACAAACGCAAACACTGGAGTTGTCCCATCCCCTTCTGTGGGATTGCTCACCAGAAGAAGGTTGTGCACATGCCTGACTGCATGGATGAAGTTCTAACACATTTCAGTGAGGAACCTCAATGTGCTTGCAGCTAAGTGAGCTGTGTGTGATGTAAGCTTTATTAACACCAGTTGTACAGCCTCACCTATCCAAGCAGTTACAGTTGGAGCCAGAAGGGTACAAATGACCAAAGACTGTCTTCACCTAAACCTTAGAAAAAACCCACCTCTTTCAGGAGTAGTAAAATAAACCCAAACCAAACCCCCAAACAAAAAAAGCCCACTACATTTTTCTCTTCCTTTGTCTTCAAAATTGTCTCAAAGGTCTGACAGCAAGCTGTGAAATGGTTGTGACACTCACTATCTTGACTTAAGCCTGTATCAAGACTCTACTCCAGGGAGTGCAATCATGTGATAAGCAGACTAGTCAAACAGGTGTTAATGGCTGCAATACTCGATTTAGATGCTTTCAGGGGCCTTCTCCTAGCAGGGTTTTGTAGGATCGGGACCATGAATTAGCTTCTCCATATACTGCTGGTGTGACTGGTGTGACCCTTGGCTGAACAGGGTAAAGAAAAAAATATCATGCATGCTCACAGAGACATAGCAAATAAGAGGGCAGTTCACCTTTTATTTCAACTCCTGGCAGTGCAAGTTTTGTTGAACTGCTGTTAAAAGAGAATTGCTGAGTAAAATGGACTTAATCCCAGCTTCCTCGGATGATCCCGGCACTGAAGTGCTGCAGTGCCAGTCCTGTGTTTCTTGGGTTAAGAAAAGTAAACCGGGACAGCAGGAAGTGAGGATGTAAACTGTGCTTACTTCTCAGAAGGAGCAGGAAAATAATGACATCACTGTTTTTTCAAGCTTTGAGCAATCTTAAATTTATGTAGCCATTTTCATCATATCTGTTTCATGAAGAAAAATGTATATATTCCATAGTGCTTGATGTGGTTGTATTCTTAACTTTTTACAGTGGTGGCTTATACAGACACGGTAACTGCTTTGAAATGGTGTTTGTTTTATTACAGACCTGATTATTTGGGAGGGAATGAGAATTAAAGATTTTAATAACAACAACTACTGGCAGTATCTCCCTCCTCCCCCATCCATTTAAATATCTTCCCCTTTCTTTTATTTTTTTTTATGTGAAGTCTGTGCAAGTTATCCACTGAAATAGTAGTACGTGAGACAGTTGTAATTCAGCATTTTCTGTAGTAATCCATTTCAGCAAAGAAAGGGCTGTGAAACTTTTAATAAAAAGTTCAAAAAAAAAAAAAAAAGTTCCAAAAGTTCTGGCTCTGGAATCCCACTTTTTTCTTCTGAAATTTTTACTTGTTGGTGTAATTCTTTTCAAGAAGTTCTGCTGCTTTCAGAAAAAAAAAAGATCCTCAATGAATATCATGGGGTAGATAATACAGAAGCCTTTGTAGGATGTTCACTGACCTACCTAAGAAACCCAAGAGAGGTAATTACAACCTTTCTTAGTCTACATGTAAATGCACTGTGCAAACGTTTTTCCATGCAAAGAATGTGAACCAGTTACATTTTGGAATCTATACCTATATGGAAAATGGACTGTAAAAGAGATGCCTATTTCAGGCGACTTTTGACGAGCCAAGTGTAAAAAAGAGGAGAAGGTTGACTTTCAAGAGCTGTTGGTGAAATTCCTTCCTTCCAGGTACTGTACAGCAGTAACTTTCATTATGAGAGTTTCAAGAGCTAAGTAGAGGAAGCTGTTTGGGGTTTTGTTTGATTGATATGCCCCAACCTTAAAACCACTAAACCCATGTTATTCTTTGAAGCACATGTGATGTGTTGTCCTCTCATAAATTTAATAAAACTGGTTTTAGTGAAAATTACTAAAAACTAATTGAAAAATAGGAAAGCTTTTATTAACATGAAACTGAATTAGAGGACAATGCAGGTGTCAAAATGGATAAGGTAAAGAAGGTAATCTTGGCTTGGACAAAATACGGGGACTGGATGTAAATCTCTGAATTTGCTTCAGTTAATGTACTTTCACTGTTAAAATATGCACAACATGCCACGTTTAGGTTTCACTTACTAGTGAAAGAAAGAATGAGGATTTTGTTGATATTGTGGGTTTTGCCCCCCCCTTTCACACAGATTAAGGAAATTAGATCCAGAGGAGGAGGAGGATCCTTTCAATAACTATGAGGTGCAGTCAGAGATCAAAGAGGAGAATTTCCAGCATGTTGGACCACATAGAATGTCATTTGATTCTACAACATTTATGGAATCTGGTAAGGATTTCATTATAACCCTCACTCTTTCTCTGTTGTTTCTTCCATATTGCATGCTTTATTTTCTGTGTTTTCTTATCATATCTAGAAGATACAGAAGTATATGCTATTTTAAAAAGTATAATTTTATGGCATAGAAATATCTTGGTAACAGGTTTGTGTTTTGGTTTTGTGTTTTGTTTTTGGTTTTTTTTTTTTTTTTTAAAGTCTTGGGGACTGCTTAATTACTGTGTGCAAGAGCTCAATTGTGTGGAGCTTCCCATTTAAACAGACCGGAATACATTAACTTAATTCTGCATGTACGCAGCACAGGAGAACTGCGGCAAGATTAGTGCATAAAACACTGTTGAGACTTAATTGTTTCAAGTCATGGTCTGCCTTGACCTTAAACACATATGGCTTGTGTCTATCTGCTTTTTTCTAGAAAAGCAGGACGTTCATGAATTCCTGCTGGATAACCTCAACAATGGTGGGATCTTGGAGCTGATGATGAGATATCTAAAAGTCATCAGCCAAAAGTTCCTAGTGAAGTGGCCTCCTGGCTTGTGTGAAGTGGTCCTTAGTATCTATAATAGCTGGAGAAAGCATAGTAGTAGTCTTCCCAATCCATTACTGAGGGACTCAAGTAAGGTGAACCATCAGGTTTGAAAGAGAAGCTGTTTTGCTGTGCTGGAAAAAAATCTACTGAAAACAGAAAAGTCATCTTCTCCTGAAAGTTGTGTCTCCTGGAGAACATGGGGAGCAAGGAGGTCCATCAGGAGACTGAGGGGTGGAAAGATAAACAAGAGACACAGGATTGGCAAGCAAACAAGGCGCTAACAGAAGTGCCTCCTTTGCCTGGTGGATAGTTTCCAATCATAAATACATTACAAAAGGAAACCTTTTGTGTGGGAACACATAACATCCAGCTGATCTCCATTCTATCAGGGCACGGCTTATCCCTAGGAGAGGAACAATAAGATCAAAGGAAAAGATTAAAGGAAGCAATTTTCCATTTTAAACACAGTCTTAACATGATAGAAAGGAATAGTAATAACAGCTGAAAGACAGTCAGGGTCTGGGAGAGACGCCTTGGCTGAAGGTACTGCACTGTTTTCCATATTCGTCTGCTTTATTTTTAAACACACAGAGCCTTTGCTTGATCAACACTTCCTTGTAAAAGAAGAAAGCAGAGGAGGAGTGAGGGGCTGTGGGGAGAGAGGCAAATGAGGTTGGAAAATGATGATCTTCCCAGCCATGAAAGTCAAAATTCCTACTTGAAACCAAATCCTCCTGGAGCGCTGCACAGGCATGGGGGAAAAGGGGAGGGAAGGAAGGAAAGAAGATTTATTACTTAAGCAGAACTGAAATTCTGATGAGAAAAAAGATTGTTCAATCCAGGCCCAAATGTCAACAGCAGATCTGAAACTGGGTTGGTCATACTTCCCTCTCCTTTGCACGCATTAAAAAAAAAAAGACAGGGGAGATGGCTGGGGTTTTTAAAAAAGGGGGGAAAAAGCCACTGAAGTCCCTTGATCTTATGAAGCCCTGAACTCTTATATTCCATTTATAGCTCGAGCTGGAATGACATCCCCCTTGATTAGCAAGCTGTCCAATCCAGCTGCATGTATCAGGACTGTACAAGGCACTAAGTGAAATATATATATGCCCTTATAGAAACCATCAGTAGTACAGGAACAGTCAAGGGGAAAACTTAGGAGGAGCAACAGAGCAACACTGATAAGCAACACCATATGACTAAGTTGCACATTGCTTCACACGGCATTAAAATCAACCAATCCCAAACTTTTTGTCTAGTAGCCATTACACTGAAAATCTAATATTCTTATGTTATTCACATAAACAGAATGATGTATCAGATTCCCATAATAAACACTGCCTGAACAGACATGTGAGGAGGTTCTGTACTTGCTCTTTCCTTAGGTCTAGACTGTGCTAATGTACCTTTGGAGTTGTTCAGGGTGACTATTAATTTGGACAGTATAATCAAGCCTTCTACTTTATTAGTTTAGATCTATGTAAATAAGTGTTTGAGAGTATATAAAGTAGTGGCATATACAAAGAGATTCATAAATTGTCATATGCTTGTTAGTATGTGCAATTTATGACCTGTACATAATTTTTAATATATTTAGTGGAAATTTAATCCCTCTGAAATGAAAAAACAAATGAAAATTGTCATTGACGAACGAGAACTTTTTCAAACGTACAGCAAAATAAAAATAATAGTTGGATTTTAATGGGATAAAACAGGCCATCTTATCCAGTTGGATTTTACATCCTGCTAAATTTTGATTAATATTCTTGAGCACTTTGTGAATGTTCAGAAAAATTAATCAATAGGTCATCAAGGATGTTGACAAAGGAAGTCTGCAAAGAGCTCACACAGAGGTTAATACATTTGAAAAATTGCAATGGCCTGTAAGTTACAGCAAACACTTCCTACTTCTTAAATTTAATCCTTACTTTCATGTTATGGTTTAAATGTAAGCAGAGAAAGGTTCAACCAGAGTAAAGAAAAATGATCCTCAATTGAGTAATACTCAAATACACAGCATATAGTCACTGAGCAAATGACATCCAACATTTGTGAATCAGCTGCTGTTTAGGCACATCATACGACTCTAATTACAAATTCTTTTCATTCATATAAGCTGTTAAGTTTTAGGGATTTTAGGTGTAGAGTTTTCAATGAATCACAGTAAACACTTCTAGGTGGACATGGACACAGCCTGTCAAACTGTCAAAAAGCACTGAAAATGTCAGATATTTCTGCATCAAAAGAAGTAACCACACAGCATTGTGAAAGAAAGGATGGTATTACTTCTCTGTAAGACACTTATTATTTTACCATGTCTTGCATCACTATTTATGACTGTTTAATTAGGAGTTAATTCTCCAACATTATTAGATAATTGCTGCATAAATTGCATACTCTGTTACAGCAAAATCATTAAAAAAAAAGAAACTCTTGAATCTTAGGGTACCCTCAGATATATCCTATTTCCTTATATCCAGGTATTCAGAAAATGTAGGATCAGATCTTAACATCCTTTTTACTGTTTACTGGAGGAAACAAAGTTCCCACTGGACTTAATAAAAGAATTTCAACTAAAATATTTAGGCTAAAGTCCCTTCCTTTTGATATTACAGCTTCACTTACATTTAGAGCTTAGTTACAATACTGAATTCTAATATTACAAAAGCTAAAAAATTCCATGAAAGACATTGGAGTAAATTACAAATACCACAGAAAGTTTCAGAATACATCCTTTAATTCAGTATAGATTTTTGCAGAGCTTCCAGAAGGCACAAAAGCACAGTTCCATAAATCTACATGAAGGTAACATTGCAGCACTCAAAGAAATAGATCCTATTACCACCATATATAAAGAAGTCACTAATCTGCCTAGTTTTCATCATCCATTTGCCCTTATTTTTGCTTTCTTTCATGTCACCGTATGTATGAAGACACTTCTACAAATTTACTTGCAGAACCACTACGCTGTCCTCTTCAAACCTCTCCTTCACTCTCCTGCTATAATTGCCAAATACAAGTGGATAAATAGAGAACACAGTTTTGTAATATACTGTTTTTACTCAGATTTCTGTTTTATCAGGAAAATATAATTCAAAACATGGTCCAGATCTTGACAATGCCTTTTCTCTCTCCCTTCTAAATGCTAATTATGCTCATATAATTTGTCTTGATCAAAATAGCTCCCTTGCTTTAAGCTTAACCCTTTCTTATCCCTATTGTCTCCTTTCTTTCCAGCTCTCCTGGTACTTTCTCTTCTTGTTAACTCTTCTTTCTCCATTCTCTGTATATCTGCACCAACCCTTCAACTAGTTCCAAGTGTCAATGATGCATCTCTGTTCCTCCTTCCTTGCCATTCCCCAACTTTCCAGTTCCTGACTTTATTACCTCTGTGCCTACCCCCGCCAGTTTCTACCCCTCGCTCTTTTCCTCCTCCTCCTCTCTCTGGAGCACCTCTTCTCTCTTGGAACCTCTTCCTTCTCTGCTGTGCTATTTCCTTCTCACTCACTTGGATGATCTACTTCTCTTTCTCCTCCCATCCTCCTCTCTTTGTCATCCTCTTGGCTGTCAGTATCTCCTTTCTCATGCGTTCTTCCCTTCATTAACTCTTTTGAGGGGCTCTTGGAGGACTTTTCAGCTGCTCAGGTCTCAGCGGTCACATCCTGAATTCAGTGGAATCCACTTCTACTCTGCTGTCATTTCTCTCCTTATCTCTCCACCAGTACTCTACTTCCCAAACACTATCATGCAATCATCAGCTTTTTCAAAACTTACAGAATTTCCAGGTTTGACTGTCAGCTGTCTGTCAGCTTTTCTACATCCATGTTTTTCCACAGACAAATACACACTATCCTTCAGAGCATGCTGTTCACGTATATTTCATTCCTGGTGCACTTCCACCTCTTGTGATTCATATCCACTGTGGGCAGAAGTATCTATGGAGACTAAACTCCTATCATGACAAGCATGATGGCCAGCATCTGGAAGCAGCCCCGTATCTGACTGAGGGAGGTCAGGGATCCCACATCCCTTTTTTCAGCACAGATTCCAGGTGTTTTGACACTTTGGGGAAACAGAGAGCTCATCCTGAAAAGCTGTGACTGCTTGATAGGTGACTCAGATTTACTCCTAGAATCAACATCACACTTCATTCCCTTCTGCTGCCTCAGACTGGATCAGATGGGAACTGAATATGAAGGAAGTAATGCCCACAGCCTAGCTTGGTGAAAACGTTCTGTCTGAAAATGGACTTCACAGCAATGCTCTAGGAGCACATGAAGTCATTACTAGGCATCTGCTCTGCAGCTCTCAGACGTGGAAACAGTTCAGTAAGAAACCGGAGGGACTGCTGAGCTCTGACTAACCTCTGCCCTGTCCTCAGTGTTCACCACTAGCTACCTGCTAACAGCAGCAGAATACTTGAGAAGACCATTTTCAACCATGTGTTGAAAAACATCCAGAAAAAAAAAAAAGAAGAAAAATAAAAAATAATAACAACCCAGCTGTGAACGATCCTAGGAATATTGCTTACTACTTGGTGGTGTTCAGGCTTTTCACTGCCCGAGATCTGATCTTGCTACTTGAACAATGCAAAAAAAGACGCACTTGGTGTTGGTTGCCAGGTTCAAGTGTGCAGCTGATTCAGGATGTCTCCTGTCCCTCTTCCTTTCTCTCCAAATAAAAAAATTAATGGGGACAGTAAGGAATAACCCATGAGCAGGCCATGTTCTGAGCACAAGGTGAATCAAGGCTGAAAACAGTGCTCTTGCAGAAACCAGGAATTGTATTTCCTAAGGGATACGTACAGGGAGACAAGGGTGCTGGGTCCCCACTACCTCCCACTCAACCAGCCTGAGTATATGCCCCAGGTAAATCTAATAATAATCTTGGAATGGAGTTAGCCCAGGGCACAATGATAATCATTCTAATGCCCTCAATATGCAGTTCAAAACAGAGGAATTTATCTAAATAATGTACTTGCTAGACTTGGTTGTATCTATAATGGCCATGACATTAGCAGGTCAACATCAAACACAGAATAGTAAAGCCAGCTCAGGTACAAAAGAATATTTATGAATTACTGAGGGGTTTCTTGTGGGGTTTGTGTTTTGTTGTTTTTTTGTTTTTTTGTTTTTTTTTTTTACCTTTTCAAAATTGTTCTTGACACATGTGGAAGTTCATTTGGCTTGAGGCTTTCTTGTTACTTTATTACTTTTTAATAAGACTTTGGATTCCTCAATAAAAAAATCTTAGGCTAATGGTCCTGTTCCTGAACTGCTAAGCTCTTGATCCTGCACCCTGCCTTTATAAATACTGGCTAAACAATTAATGGACATGCACTTTTTTGTGCTTGTGCTCATATCCCATTGATATTCCTGCTCATAAATTAATTGGTAAAAAAAGCAGTTATTTCTGAAAATTTTAGCTTGTATTCTTTCTTGGAGGTTTTGGGGTCGCCCTTGGCCAGCACGTGGTAGAGCAGCCTGGGACTCTGGACACGCAAAGGGCTGTCCTGGCCATGCAGGACAGGAGGATGGGGGCCCCATGCTCTGCTTCCTCACCCCACAGGAGTTCCCCACCCGCCTGGCCTCTCACCTGATGTGCATGAGGTTTTCATCCATGCTCCAGGGTGTCTGGGGCGTCACGGACACCGGGATCCCGTGTTTCCTTGTTAGAATATTAGATTAAAACCCAGTACAGAATTTGTAGCCTAAGGCCACATGAATACTGTAAAATTTAAATGATAAATCATTTGAAAGAGGCATAACCCACTAGACTAATGGATACACAGAAAAAGTGGCTTATTTAATTGCTGTTAGAAAATGTGAGAAACCTTGGGGGTTTTAGAAGTTCATAGCCTTCAGAGAAGCTCTAACATAAATTTTACAGCATTAGCAACTGTGGCACAGGTGGCCTCCTGTGTTCAAGAACAATTCCTGTGTCATTTAATCTATTCCTAAATCTGTCGAGAACCAGTCTGTGCACTTTCCTTGCCCTCACTGTTCTTAGAGAAATATTATTTGTCAGGTTTCACCCCTCCAGCTCTTGGAAAATTTGCTATTTCTTACGATTTTTCTCACAGTTATTTTTCTTGTGCAACACTATTTGTTATCTCTGCTCCCTCTGAATTTTGTTTTGCTGGTGTATTTAGATAAACACACCAGCAGCAACCATCTAATGCTTTCATTTTGCTAAGCTAATCAAGAAAGCTCTTTTTAACCTTTGAGAGGTCTTACTTTTCTTTATCATTGCAGTAGCCCTCCTTTGCATCTGGCTTACAGGTGGCATTACTCCTTCCATTCAAATGTCTAACTTCTATTTCTGGTTTCTGATCACACCATTTTTCAGTAGGTCACCTGAACCTTTCTCTTCTCCTGTTTTTCCAGTAGATTAACTCCTTTTTTTATAGTAGTACT
>JANZYA010000025.1:15759004-15769009 GCA_027575145.1 Gyps rueppelli | reverse complement strand
CGATCTGGTTATAGGCGCTTACTCAGGGCTGCACAGGAAGCCTGAGGCGAAGTATGGATTTCAGTTTGCAGGCTGTCCAGATTTCTTGGCTAAAGAAATTATGCTTGTTCTTGGTACAAAATGTACAGTCTGCTGTGCAAAATCTACTCCTATTCTTTCTCCTACACTCTAAAATATCTGAGGAATGGTACATGACTGTATTTAGCCGAATGATTATGCCAGAGCACAAAACTCAAAATGTTTTTTTTTTTTTGATGAGACAAAGTCAAGTTTGTAAAATGACAATTCTTCACACAAATGCTTTTGTTGGAAAAAATAAGAATAAAATTATTTAATTGGAACAAGTGTAACTATTCTTCCAAATAGATAAAGTCATATGAAAATGACCCTGGCACTGTTAAACATGCAATATTCTTGACATCTGGGAAAGCTCAAGTTAAATGTTTAAAGACAGCTGCTTTTTAATGATTAGCACAGAGAAGAAAACAAGATCCTGAGTTTATCATCCTGCCCTCCTGTGAACATGCAGAAGAAGCCAACAGCCATTCAGCTTTACCTTTTTGTTTATTAGTAGCTGAGTGCCAGAATAATTACTCTTTGTAGCCAGCATTCTTCTGGGCCCACACAGACCTACTCAGAAAATAGCTCATTAAAAGGACCTCTGAAAATCCTTGCTGAGAAGGGGAAAATATGACCTCTTCTTCAGTTTTATCACACACATTTCTTCACTGCTTTTTCATGTTCATTTTTTACTTATCTCCCAACTGTGCTCTACATACCACAGACAGCAGCCTGGGGAAAGAGGCATCTGAATTATCAGCCCACTGAGTTTTATTAGCAGAGGACAGGTAAGAAAGTTTGTAGATGGGCTCATATTGATTGTTTGTTAAATCCCTTGCTCAGATGACTGTAAAGGGTGGTGCAGCTTCTGATGGGAAGCCTATTGCTGATTATACAGGATGAAATAATCCATTTCTTAATGATTAAAATACCAACTGCCTTCTCCTATGGTTGGTTAAAAAGCTGAAAATTTAGCATCTAATATTTCCAGAATACTCTGTGTATCCCTAATGTACCATCAGTAAGAACTCTGTTCTCTACCTTATGGAAAGGAACTGAGGGATCTGGGCTAGCTGGTATTACAAGACTTTCACTGCTGTCTCCTGGAATAGCAGCAGAAAAAAATGACAGCAGATAAACTAGAAGTCCTCAGTCTGGTCATATAAGAGTGGATAAAGACTAAGGTTTTAATTTGCACTTCATGAAATCTATGAAAGCATTTCTTTTTTTAAAATACATTTTCCTGATTGATCAAAAACCTGATAAATCCAGATACCAGATGGCTTTTTGGATCTTGAAAATCATATTTGAGCGCATGTCATGATCAATTAGCGAGATAACTCTAAAATGTGAAAGATGTGCTATTATCTGTCATTGATATGTGGGTGCCAGGTGCATAGCCTTTGAAAATTTAAGCTGCACAGCTCTATGTCTTTCTTTATATGCTTTGGATCCCTGCTCCAAGAATATAGCTCCTTAGAAAGACAAATGCCCAGACACAAGATGTAGCAGTTTGGAAAAGGAGATATCTATTGAAAATGTCATACTTTAGAGATTTCAAAGAAATAAAACCAAAAGATGATGATGATGATGATGATGATGATGATAATAATAATAATAATAATAATAGAAGAGTCCAAACACAGGAGACGACAGAATCTGTGCTGCCAAGAGCAAATCACACCAACCTTTTCTTTCCCCCGTCAGATCAATTATTTTAAAATGAAAAGTTACTTTCCAATTAAACGAAACTTGGCCAAAATATTTTAACACTGATCCCCCCTTACTTTTTACAGTTTTAAAAAATGAAAATATTTTTTAAAAACTAACCTGGAAAAGCTATAAAAAATTAAACGTACTTTTAACATTGTTTAGCTGAGAACAGACAGAAGTAATAAAAGAGTGAAAAGAGAGGAAAGGGAAACTTTTAGGGAACCAGAAACAGTCAAAATGAATGAGGAGACAGCTGTCAGTGCGGAGCGTATGGTACCTACAGGACATACGTGAGTAACAGCACCTCTCTGCTTTTTGGTGTTTCGGTGGGAGCAGGTAGAGCTGATTGTCTGTATCTTGGGACAGCAGGTAATGACAGGAGCTATTAACCTGGGGCAGAGAGAATGGGCACATTCATGCCACCCAGAGGGAGCTGAAGTCTCTGGGTGGGGAGAGACCTCCTGGTGTTTGAAAGTGAAAAACCCCTGGTTTTCTTTGCTGAAAGTGCTGGAAGTGAGAATGAATTTGAGCCTGAACCTGTGGTCCTTCAGGTTTGAGGAGAATATTTTTAGAGTAAGTGCTACAATACCAGGTGACCATGGTATAAAGGGCCATGGTTATTCATTTCTTGCTGTCAGACTTGGATGATAGGGGTGTTCGCACTCTGTGTTGAAGTGTTTTGGATAGAGTTATACCTGGGGAAACAGAGAGATTGCCAGTGCTCTGGAAGCCCTCCGTGTACTACGTCATGCTGATTTTGTGTGTAGCATCTCTCATCATTTCCTGTTGTGCCTCTGCAATGTACACACCGATTGAAGGGTGGAGTTACTTTGACTCACTTTACTTCTGCTTCGTGGCCTTCAGCACCATTGGTTTCGGTGATCTGGTCAGCAGCCAGAACATCAAGTATGAGAGCCAAGGCCTTTACCGCTTTGGCAATTTCGTCTTCATACTCATGGGCGTGTGCTGCATCTACTCCTTATTTAATGTGATCTCTATTGTCATCAAACAATCCATAAACTGGATACTAAAAAAGCTGGACTGCAGGTGCTGCCACAGATGCCAAAGAAAATTATTTCGTTCACGGAGGAACGTAGTAATGCCAGGAAATGTGCGTGGCCGGAGGAACATCTCCATTGAGACTGATGTTGTCAATGAGAGCGACACAGACGGACGCCGGCTGTCAGGCGAGATGATCTCCATGAAAGATTTCCTGGCCTCCAATAAAGTCTCACTGGCCATCATGCAGAAACAGCTCTCAGAAACTGCTAATGGCTATCCAAGGCAAATGAGCTGTAATTCAAAGCAAAATGGATTCTCTGGTGGGGTTGGAGCCCTAGCAATTATGAATAACAGACTGGCAGAGACAAGTGTGGATAGGTAAAATAATAACAGTAATAACAGTGAAACAGTGTGAACCATTTCAACAAGTACAGAAACAACATGAATCAAGTGGAAATAGCTAGGGAGAGAGTGTCGCCAGAGGGTGGGATGGATGTGAATGGCATACCTCCTGCTAGAAGACCTCTGACACTTGGGGGGGCTGTCACTTAATGTCTTTGCTCTTTGAGTTGCACCAGTCTCAGCCTCCCTTCTTCCCCTTCCTTCTGTTCCTCAAGCAGATCACTGCAGGAGAAATTTAATTTAGCCTTCAGATCAATTTTCCATGTCCTGTTCTCCTCCATTGTGTGAAATACAGATTTCAGGATAAGAAATCTGTGGTATGGGAAGAAACCAAGTGTGTCTACTGAATACATTCTTAATTCAAAGATTGTTCTGAGCTTTCTGTCTTACTCTCATCATATCTGTTTTCTAAAAGGAGCTTATCTGAGACCAAAAGAGGAATCAGCCTTTCTCTGTGATATTGCACATCTAATTTAATGGAATAAAAAAACCCAAACTATTTTCTTTTATATATCACTTCTTAAAATGCATTCCTATGTGAAACAGCTGGACTTGAAAAGCCAACTTCTGCTGCCATTAATATTTGTGTAAATCTGGAGTAATTCTATGACAACACGTCTGATCATGGTAAAAGAAGGCTTGAATTTTGTGGCCCAGCCTCTAACTGCTCCTGCTTAGGATGTCAACCGTGATTTTAAATGGTCGTTCTGATGCAGGAAATCTTGAAAATGTCACGCCCTGGTCTGCTCATGGTGTTTGTGCTTGGCAGACTTTGAGCTCTTGATGGGCTGGTGGCTTCTCCTTGGGGTTGGTCTGTCTCCAGCCGGGGCTGCCCCACACCGGGCTTCACCCGGCTTTGAAAGTGACACTGCAGGGTCACATCTTGCCTGCTAGATGTGCTGCATAAAAGATGAGTGGAAACCCTGAAGATCGCTGTCATGCGTAAATATGAAGTTTATTTAGCGTAACTGGGAAATGCCTCGCTGAGCAGGCATTAACAGCAATTCGCCTAGTTGTGGTCCTGTACTGGTTTTTGCTGGTCTAGAGTTAATTTTCTTCATAGCAGCCTGTATGGTGCTGTGGTGACAGTTGTCACTGTGCACTTCGGAGGCATTTAAAAGCTGCCTGTTCTCCACACTTCTGTTACGTTTCTGTGTTAGTACAACGCTGGCTGTTCTTAAATTGATCCAGAAAAGGCTCTCACTTGTGCTTCTACACTATTATTACTATTATTTGAAGAATAGAAGGAATTTCTGCTTACCTTTCAGATTACAGAACGGTTCTAGTGTAATGGCCGCTGCTCATACAATGTTTGTAAATCGTACACTGTTTGCATTTTTTTTTTTTTTTAATCTCCCTTCTCCTTTCGCACAAACAGCCTTTCTTTGGCGCTGAAACCCTTTTTTTGTTTTGTTTCTAAATACTGGATAGTGCGCAGTTGTTCATTGTGAAGCCGAACCTCTCGCTCTGCAGCTGCGTTCCAAGGACTTAGGGCAGGGGCAGCCATTGGCGGGAGCCAGCCAGATTTCGGCAGCAGGCAGTTGCGTATATCTGCCGACCTCCGAATGCCCTAGCAGGAAGTGAAAAGGCTCTGGGTAGTCAGCTGTGCAAGATCTATTTGTCAAGGATGATAAATTTATCCAACTCAGATTATCCAACTCGGTTCTCTCCAACTAGGAGAGCTTTGGTTTCAAGGTGCTATAGAGCTGCAAAGTTTTATTTGTTTTTTACACAAAATTTTTGTTTGTTCAAAACAATAAATTGTCCCTGCCCTTCTTTTTCATTGCAGCCTTTCCTGATCAATTGATTCCTTCTTCAACCAGTAATAAATATTCAAATCCCTGCAATTCTTCCATTAGCTTTTCAACATTTAGCTCGCTTTTAACAGCTTCCAGCTCGCTCCTTATTTCCCCGGGTATTGATGCATTTCCACCTCCTCTGTGCAAGCCTTATTTCCGAGCCCAGGTTGCTGTTTTAACCTCGATCGTTGTAAATCTTTGCTGTTTAAATTTAAGAGCTGCTTCTCTTACCTGGAGCAACTCTTCACTTAATCTCCTTGAGTTTGCTGATTTTTCACCAAAGCCTTGTTTCAAACCATCAGGTTCGAGATCTTTCCCAAATTTGACTTTGCTTGAACCGGGGGGGGGGGTCGCAGTGACCCCTCATTTTTCTCTCCTCCCCCCCCCCGCAGTTCAGCACTCGCAAGGTCCCTTTCTGGGTTTCCACGCGTGGCTTTCAGCCCCCGGCGGCTCCCGTGCATTTCTCGCCGCGAAGCTGCGAATGCCTTTGCATTCCAGGCACAATGACCCTCTGTTCCCTGTAAGCTTTCTTCAGCTCCAACATCTAAATCACCAGCCCCACAGCAGGCAGAATCCCCTTCTGCTTCCTCCTTTGAAATGTTTATCTTTGCACCTACTAACTTAGGTTCGTATGCTTGAACAACGACTTTGGGAACACAGTCTTTTCCTTTTGAACCTTTTTTCCTCTAGAATTTTTGTAATTGCTGTATTGTAGAGTTTTTTTCACTCTCTTTGCTCTCTCTAAAGCCAATTTTTCAAACATCAGTGATTCAGATTGATTGGCTTGACTAAAAAAGTCCTGTGCACTGAAATTAGGAGAAAATAACTCCTCCCAGTGTTTTCTCTCCATTCCTAAGGTTTGTTTCCTACCACACGGAAAAAAAAGTTAGAACAATATAATTTCACTTTGATGTGAATGCTGATTATTTTTATTGTAGAAAGGTTTAAAACTTTGAATACCTTTGTTTAGCAGTTCTCATATAAGACTGCAGTGGGAAACTCGCACACCAGGGTGGTTTTATTCAGTGTAAGTAAGGATCTTAGCAACGTTACAACACACTAACTAAACTATACAGGAGCTCAGCTGTATTTTTAGCTGTTGGTGTGATATTAAAGCTGTTGGTATGATATTACTTTGTTGGAGGAAACATTTTAGAACTATACTTTTTAAAACCAAATAGATGTGTATAGTTCATGCATTAAGGAAAACTTATTTTTTAAATAAAGTGAGTTTTATAGGACCTATGTTTGAAATGTTTACATTTATGGACTAAGGATTACAAACTATATTTGTTGGAAACTCGCTTCTTCCTTCAGTCACATCACCACTCAGACTCTTCAAAGGTTTTACTTTGTTTTAACATTTGCATTGGCATCTGAATATATGAAACACTGCTGCGATTTAGGCGCTAAGTGTTACTTAAGAACTGTGGAAGTGTCAGACCTTATTATGCTGAATTACTAGGAAGCTATACATAGTATAGACAGGCACTATATGCTGCCTCTGGTAACCCTGACAATTGCCCTTTAATTCTGACCTACAAGATTCCTGATATTCCAGTCATAGTCCATTCTTTGCATACAAACTGAGCAGAAACACAATTTACAGAATCATATAAATTTTGCTAGGAAAAAAACTTCTGTAGGAACTTCAAGGGTATCTCCAAATCCATATCACTTAAAACTAAATCAGGACATTAATCAAAATCTCCAGGAGTGAAAAATTTGGAGTACATTATTATCCTATCTACTCAGAATTATTTCTTCAGGTATGTTTCATTGCACCGTAATTGCTGAACTGAGGAGGTGAAACCCAGTTTACTTGCTGTTAAAAATAGAAAAGTAACAAATCTTATCTGGATTTACATTAAAATCCCATAAGAACAACTGCATGAGGTGAAATATATTGACAAAGGATTATGGTAAATGTTTGTCTGTTCTCAGAATTGGATAATCTAAGTATAATTTTAAGTTTTATAAGTATTATAAGTAGTATAAACTAGATGTGAACAAGATTTTTGACACAGGCTTTATATTTGTGCATGAGGAAAGGTAATAACTAAATAACAGGAGTAATATTTCACCTAACCAAAATCAAACAATTGGACAGTAATGAGTTCAGAGATGCTTTATTATATGTCGAGGTACTTCTATGTGGTATGAAAATGAATAAATTGAAATAAAAATGCTGCAGAAAGGATGCCTTCTACTTTGGTTTCCATATAAACTTCTCAGTGACATTAGAGGAGGATCAGTGTAACTTGAAGGCAGTTTGAAGTCCTGAATTTGTCTCGGTTGACTGAGGATTAATAATCATGGAATCTGTCTTCCTCCTCTGTGGGATTTTGATCTTCCTGATCTAGCAGTTATTAGACAGTAGTACACTTGTTTCAGCCCAGATTCTAACAAGCAGGTACCTCCATCTTAGAGGACAGCACTGTGCTGGGGTCAGCAACTAAATTAATCTGGAAAGGAGTCTGAACTCATACAGGCAAGGATCTTATTAATCATAAAGGATAGCGACTTCACCTAAAGTTGTCCCACAACAAGACTGACATGCAGTAAGAGTGCATGTAACAGAAATTTGCAGCCTGTTCCATAGTGAGGAGCCGTTCAGGGCTGTTATAAGGCAGTTTGCAAGAGTGGTACATGCCCTGAACACAAGTATAACTATCACCTTTAATTTTTTTTGGCATGGAAGCAAAGATGCTATTCCAAACACAAGGGTGTCCACTGCAAACATCTCAGGTTAAAATACTAGCTACTACATTGTTACTTTGCAAACTCTATACAAATGTACTCTTTGTTCTGAAATATTGTAATTTTATATTCCTCTGAACTTGTTATTTTGAAATGTATTTCAGTGAGGTTTTCTTTAACACAGGGATTTTACAACTGCAATGTGTGCTCTGCCTTACTGGCATGCAGCATTCACATGGAGCACAAAGTACTTTCCTCACCGGCATAGCATTGCTTGGGTCCTCTCCATACATGAACTGGACTTTTACAGTGATATTCCTGGCAGATCCTTGGCGGTTGGCAAAGTTAAGGCTCTGGGGATAGACATAAAGAAGATTCCTGCAAGAGACAAAGGCATCAAGTGAGCATCTCCGTGTGAGAATGAGCGGGTTCACACCTTCATTAATGGTATTATTTAAACCTCTATGGAAACACTCAGAGAGTTAAAGTGAAGGGTTTGACATTTTCCATTAGCCAGACGGTCTTTTCTTCACCATAAATGCACACCCATACAAGCAATTTGATAATGACCCTTTATTTTAGACATAAAAAGTCATAATTTTTTAAACTGCCATCCTATTTTGAAATAGTTCCTGTTTATAAGGGTACTTGAAAAATACATCTAAAAAATTACCAGTGATTCTACAATCTAAGTTCAAGTGGAAAGAAAACATATGAATAGAAAAGCACTGAGAAGTGTTTATTCTTTCAACAGAGTGACTCATTCCTGTTAAACACCTTCCTTGTTGTGACCTGTCCTTTTTTTGTTTGGTTGTTTCTTTTTTTAAAAATCTCCTTATATCATAATGACTTCAGGTTACACCTCTCCTCTGAAAACAGATTAAACTAAATGGATATCTGTAGCTTCAGCACATATGCAATCCTTGCAATGACTCTGATGGAATGGTGTCTCCAATTCCACACCTGAATTCCACACTTTGGGAAGGATGGAGATCAATTAAAACTTGCTGCATCACTCAGGATGCCGGATCCCAGCCATGGCCTCACTCAGCATCCTCTGCACCATTGGCACAGAGGGTCCTGCGTCATGCCTGGGCACAGCCCAGGTGTCTCTGAGCTTCTCCAAAAAGGGTCAGAGGACTTCTACCATTTTTGCAATGTTATCACTGCTATCAAAGGCAACAACTGATATCTCTCAACAGATCAGTGCAGATACTTTATCATCCACTGCAAAGATGAAATGAGTTGCTAGCCAGCCTACGGGCAGTTATGATACCAGGCTAAGACCTGAAACCAAAGTGACTTAAAAGCCAAAGGCCTCCAGGTAACACTGTCCTGCTTTTCCCATCGATCTTGCTCCCCTCCTGCAAAAAAGGAGATGATAAACAATTATCAGGTACCAGTGCCTGAATCTTAAGTGTCTTCCGCAATACTTAATATAAAAACAAATATGTTCTCCTTCAGAAAATGAAGCAGATCCCAATTAATTATGTATAGCTCTCCTGCTTTCACGCAAAGAATAGCAACATTCAAATAAGCGCTTTGGTCTTCTTATCACCTGTTAGATTACAGGCATCTCCCAGCTCTCTAATGATCATCTGAGTTTTGGTGCTGTTTTTTTCTTTTAACTGTGCATCATGTTCTTTCTCTTTCTTAGCATTTTTGATAAAAATAGTATGGTAGAGAAGAAGCAGATGTCCCTTTGGTGATTTTAATACATTCTTTGCTGCCCTAAAATGTCTGAAAGAATTGGCTTACTTATCAAGAGCTCGATTCTTGATTTCATGTATGCTCAAGGCAGAGAGGAGGACAGAGAGATGTATGCTGCAGATATGGGCCAATCCACTGAATCTGATCGATGGCAAAACAGTGATGAAACCCAACAAATCGGTGGAATCTGTATAATGACTCTACTGCTTAGGAGAGCACAGCAACCCAAAACCTACCTGAAATCCCCAGCTTGCTTTCAAGTGATTTTTTTTCTTGCATTGTATTTGTTCAGGGTTAACCTGGAATACATCTTTTGCTCCTAGCTTTGGGAATGTTTGTCCTGCAGAAGACTAGGCTAGGATGGAGACCCATAAATACAGTTTTGTGTTTCAGTGACCTTTGTGAGCTCTACCTGCTTTATTGTCAGAAGGATGACTAAGAATTCTCCAACATATAGTGTCATCAGCATTATGATCTGAGAAACAACACCTACAGAATCTATTATTCATTAAGTGTAACCAATATATAATTTAAAACAGTGGACATGCTTTAGAGGAGCAACTTTTAAAGGCCAAAGAACAGATAGAAAACTATAAGAAGCGGACAGGAGATGGTTGGT
>JANZYA010000025.1:8236671-8249861 GCA_027575145.1 Gyps rueppelli | reverse complement strand
GTGCCTTGGGTTCATTAGGGCAACACAGGAGGTATTTGCAGACAGTGCCCTAGTTATTTATTGTTGTTTCATTTTCATGTTAAAGAAAATGTCAACTAGGCAAAGTTGGCCAGTTACAAATGCTGCAAAAAAAATGCGTGATTAAGATCTAGCATATTCAAAATTTAGTATTAATGGCAAAAAATGTGTGTGGTCAGAAATGCAGGTACCATATATAAATATCTGTGCCTTGGATTATTATAAGAAAAAAACCATACTGCTCAATATCTTGAAGAACTAAGAAGGGATTAGTGATGAAAAGAGCAGGTATTTCATTTTGTCCTAGACCCCTTCTGCAGCTTTTGTCAGTGATAATGACTTTTGGGGCAAACTAATTAGCTGATCAGAGACCTACCCCTAAAAAAGCCTTAAGTGAGGGTCACTTCAAAGGTTTTGCTAAATCCAATTCTGGTAGATTTTCAAGGCCATCACCTTTTGAATTTGATACTTTTGATTGCCCTGATTCCAACAAAGATGTTCAACCGGGAAAAGGAAGTCTTGTGAGAAATACATGAATGATCTCACAGAAAAAGCTGTTTTATGGAAATGACAGCAGTGTTTTTGGGAATGTGGCGGTGCTCAACACTTGGAGATATCTTCCTCCCTGATTTCAGTAGTGTTTTAGTGGGTTTCTTCACAAAAAGTTCCAGCAGACTATTCCTTTGGCAGTGTGTTTTAGGCAGTAATGTCTTAAATTTCTCCACAAGGCATTGCCAGGACTCACCTGCACACCCACTGAGCTGCTTTTAGAGATTTTTTTTTGTAATGAGAAACCTTTGGTGCTTGCCTGTTTTCTCCCTTTTCAACCTCATGCTTACAGTCCTTTAACTTCTGAAAGGAGCTGAACAGAGCAGGGACTGGAGGCTGCCCTTTAGAAAAGATGGCTAGAATGGAAAGTGAGTATAGTAGTATATGTGACAGCAAGTCAAAGGACGGGGAAGACTGGTGGGAGGAGATGCCGGGCAGGGGAAGCCTTGTGCAAGCAGTGGGATAACGGGGAGGGTACACAGCTGAACCGGGATGCAGTTCAAGCCCAATTTTGAATGTGCTGGTGAACATCTCTGGAGAGTCTGGTCCTTTGTTGGTTTTTTTCTTAGGTTAAATTAACAGGTCTTTTTATCAAACTGACCAAAACAAAGAACAATTTTACTTTTTAGGCACGTGTATCACAAGTTTCAGAGATTTGCAAATTTAGCAGCAGATGCTGCTTGCTGCTGCTGCTTCTATGTGGTGTATCTTGATTTAATCTGAAGAAAATAAGTCTTTTCAAATACATCTGGTGATTATTCAAACAGAATTATGCACGTTAAAAATTTCTGCTAATTTATTTTAAATAGGGAAATGCATTTTAAGCATATACCTTTTTTTCCGAAAGCAATTTTCCAAACCAATCTTTGAAAAAGATCTCACCCCAAATTAAGGTAACAAAACCCCAATAACCTTTAAACTATTCCTCATGTGATTTTATTGTCACAACATTCCTGGAAACTAGAAAAGTACTATCCTCACTTTAAAAGAGGATATAGAGTCCGGGCCAAGGTCAGGAGAACTATGGCAGAACAAAAAAATGCACAGCTCTTATCAACAGTCCTAATCCCCTGCTCTCCACTAAGACCATCTCTTCTATTTTCTGTCCCGTGGGCTGAACATTTTTGCAGAAACAAACTTGTGCCTATTTCTCAGATGCAAGTCAAACATAGTAAATCTAGAAACCAAAGAGATCCTTTAGCCAAGTTCAGCATAGCTGCATATCTGTGGCTGTTGAAGTGATGGCTGTATTTGTTAATGATCGCTTAGTCCTAGTGAAGTGCTGAAGATGCATGACCTGGACACCCCCCACACAACGGTCACCACTTTCAGAGAAAGTTTTACTGGTGCAAGATGATTTGAGGCATTCCTCAATCATCATAAGTTAGGTAATGCCTTTGGATGAATGCCATTGAACAACTGTAAGCCAGGACATACTGGAGTGTTTCTTCCTTACTACTTTCTTGTAATAAAAAGAACACAACAGATTCATCTAAAGTGTTGCTGTTTCAAACCTAACTGCAAGGGTATCTATCTGACATCAATTAATCATTTTTTTCTATAAAGACAGTGTCATTTTGTCCTCAGAGTATATATAAAATTGATCTAATGACCACTGAAATCAACATAAGCAATAAATAGTTTATAGAAGTACCAAAGAAAAATTTGGAAAGTGCCAAATCTTCCTTTCTGACATATCTGTGCCAATCCTATGGATTTCAACAGATGTAAAAACCATGGATCAGTAGCCAGAATTTGGCCATATCTTTCCAAGTCCATTAAAACAAAAGAAAGAAGTGTGTCAATAAACTGTTCTCTGCTTCACAGATGTAAATCTGGATTAACCATACAAAAGGCAAAACAACTGTGGATTTATACCAGCTGAACAACAGATCCCAGCCTCAAGTCTCTGAAGTACAGCATTTCACCATTGTCCCTGAGAGAAGCAGGGATATTAACAATGTACCAAATTAGCATCAAAGCATTAGCGGTAATACACTTAGGGTATTTAGGGAACTACTTCTAAACCTAAATGTCAGACAATTTGTCTCTAATATTCCCTGCAGATTAGTACAAAATGATTGTAATGGATGCAAATCCTGCCTCCCTTCATACAGGCACGTATGGCTGAAATAGCTGTGGAGCTGTATCCCTTGAGCTGCAGAGGAAGGCAGGTCCTAAAGAATATACCCCCCCGGTTTCTCTTCATTTCCTAGTGAAAATTGCTCCTTCATGTATTTCTGCGTAGGAACATGAAGCTTTTGGTATTACAGTCTGCACTGCTGGGAGGAAATGATTTTCCAGCACCAAGTCTGGAGTCATTTACACAGCGAACCTGTAACCTCTTGAAGGGAAGGGAATAGTGTACGAGGTTTGGTCTCCCATGGGAAGGAAGGGGATCTCTCAGCTTATCTGTGGGAGGAGGTGGGTGCAGTGGACAGCCCTGGATGGCTGGAAGAAGGTGTGCAGGAGACAACAGTTAGGGTACCAGCTTGCTACTGCAGACAGCAACAGTGCATAGGGGACAGGCTGTGAGACGGAGGTGCAACGTGGGGAGAACTGGGATGGAGGGGATCAAATTTTTGCTGGTGTTGGCATGGAGGGACACTAACCATGTCTTCTCTGCCTTTAGTCCCCCTCCCCTCTGCTCTGCCATTCAGTGCACACAGACCTAGATCCCTGGTGTGGGGGTAGAAGTTATTCCACCCAGACAGAATAAGGCAGTAGGATACACTACGATTTGGGGCAAGACTGTCACCCATCCCACACTCAGACCTCGCACAAGGAAAGATCAACTGAGTCTCTAAGGACAACTTTTGGTCTCCTCTCTGTAGGGTACTCAGTGCACAATTTAACCACTTGGATGGGGCACCATAAGCCACTACTGCACTTAAAGTACTATTACTTTTAATAATCTTTACAGACTATTCTGATAGGAAAAGGGGTTGTATCTTGAAAAGTTGGATTCAACAGAAAAAAAATGGTATTGCTGATCGTTATTGTATTTCCCAACCAGAAGAAATACAGTGTACGTATAGGTAATATCATCTGCTATCAAGGCTGTTCTTTATAAGGCTCTGGTTTCATATGCTTATGATTTTGTACTGATTGATCTGTTAGGTGAAATCAAAGCTGAGATATTATTTAATTATCTTAATTAGAGCTTTTTAATTTTGGAAAACAGGAAGGGGGAGGGATCTATATCAAAAACGTCAGGCATTCCCACAGAATGGGTGAAGAGAATGGGGAAAAAAGATATTTCCTTCCTTCCACCCCCCTTCTTTTCACCCTAAGAGAAGGGACATCCAATCTGATGGCAAATAGTCTCTATACAAGATATTCCCAGGAAAATCCTCCAGAGTCTAATCAGGCTATAAGCTTTCAGAAGAGTCAGTCTGAACATGTTTTGTGGTGACTCAGGCATCAGCTGTGGAAGCCCAGCACAATTCCATGCCCACATCTCCACATCTCGCTCCCACTGGGCTCTGGAAACTCCTTGCAAATGTGTATTTGGGCTGCCACCAGATTTCATACAGAGTGACAAGAGAATCTCAACAGAAAAGGCAGGGAGGAAAAAAAAAATATTAAAAAAAAAAAAAAAATCTGCAGCCCCGTCTCCTCCTTGCCCTCTACGCTTTAGTTTTATCCTCTTCAGACATCCTTTCTTGGTCTCAGCTTCATCTTTCTCCCAATTCAGCCTCTTTGCTCACTCAGGGCCCATTTGGGTGAAATAAATATCTGGAAAGTAAACTAGAATCCAGTATTGTTTAATGGGGATACAGGTCTGGACTTTCTCAGTGCCTATTGACAGACTATAATAGTGGTAAATTTTTCCCCATGAAAAAAATATGCAAAATTAAGAGCATGACATTTGCTTGGAATAGTATAATATATTTTACTTAAACAACAATTCCTGAAAAATATGTCTATTTTGTTGACACTATTGAAGCTTTAAGATGTTGGCACCTTAGGAAATCATGCCAGTTTTTCCACTGAGCTACACACTTTACTGCTGTTTTTGTAATAGTTCTGATCCTGCCTGACCTTGCCTAGACAGGTCTGTAGAGTGTATTTATTTTATGCCATTCGGTATTTTATTAGCATTTTCTGAGTTGCCTGGGAGTAATTGCAAATGCCAATACAATGACATTGTTCAGCTAGTAGGTTAAATCCTGTAAGTGCAAGTTTCTGAACCTAGACTATTTGGTATTGCCTTGCACCAATAAGTAGCTATTAGTGCAGTGCTTTGTTGTTGTGATATTTAAAGTCTCCAAGAAGTTAAACTACTTGTTCAGCACTAATTCAGGGATACCTAGAACAGAGATCTCTATTCACACAGGTGTTTCCATTCACTTTTAAAGATTTTTTATTGATTGACAACTGCAACTTCCTAACTTGTTTACACTTGCTTAATAAAAGAAATATAGTCCCTTGAAACTAATTCTCTTCAGCTGTCTCTGGATATGGATATTATTAGCTGATTTGCACAGGCATCCAGAGAGTTTCTGATGAATATCTGCAATTGTTATTGAGCTTAGGTTTTCCTTCTGCCGAGAGATTTTTGGGTATATCTAGAGGAACTAGAAAACATACCCTAACTTTCAGAAGATAGCCTGCTGACACGGGCTTGCCATTTGGTCCTTCCTTTCAACTCACACGTGTGGCTTTGCTACTGACAGAGATGAAAGTGTGTGACTGAGGAGGAGAATAGGAGAAAAAGGGTAGATCTGAGATGTGCTCGTATCTCGTGCTACTATGGGGCTGGGCTGTAACGAGGATGCACCTCTGGATGAAGACTTTTAAAGTAAATCTCACTTGGCTCAAAAAGATGCCAAGTATTAGCATCACGATGCAGGAGATCCCATTCAGAGAACGAGTACTGATGCCCTGGTAGCATCGCCCCTGGCAAGAACATGCTTATGCCTTTGCTTAGTTTAACTGAAGCATGAAGGCATTATTGCTGTTTTCTTAAGCTCTTTTTATTTTTACACCCCACTGCTCCCTTGAATTGGAGGCCAAGTCTTCAGCCACAGAATAGAATTTGACAGGCAGGCAAATGTGACCAAGGTCTGGCAGTTAGACCTGCACCAGAAGCTCATAGGAAGAAACTTCTGTGTTGCTGGTTTGGAACAAGACAGAAGTGAATATTCCTTGAAATTACTGTTGTCCGAAAAGACTCCTAGTTTATACAGCACAACAGGAAATTCCCTGAGAGGCATATGCTGAGTCATACCTGTTTAATGCAGAGTGTTGTGTAGTTTTTAGGGACTTTCTTCATTCTTTGTTGCCAAACTCTTCAGTGTTGGCAGAATTTTGCTAGTAACTAACTTGACTGCTAAAGACAGGCTATACTAGGATGGGCTATGTGAAGCTGAAGGGGCTAAAAGTCCTTTCCCCTTCCAGAAAGCCAACAGCAGCCAGTGAAAAAGCATACCAAGGAGCATTTTAGTCTCTTATCTGATTCCAGTTTCTGTGTATTTCCCTCCTGAGAGGCAGTAAGCCATCCTCCCTTGCTTCTGTTGTCTTCTATATTGCCATAAAGCAGATTAACATGCTCTCTCCAGTGAGTGTTGTCTTCCCTGACAGTAACTCCAGAATGGGCTGGTGAGTGATACTGGGTGAGACAGAAGCTGCTCCAGGTGCTTGCTTTCCTGGTACTTTTTTTCCCAGAAAGTTCCTTGTAACTAAGCCAAAACACGACAAGTGACTTCATTCTGCCCATGGACCCATACCAAAAAATGCCCAGGAAACTTTCCAGAATAGCTAATTTTTTTTTTTCCTTGGGAATATTTTATTAGCCCCAGAAGTACAGAATGGTTCCCTCTGAAATTGCTCCTGTGGTATCAGTGTGGTGCAGTACCCTGTTCTTTGAGTCAGAGTGATAAGGACAAGAGGCCTTGACCCCCACCTAAAATGGCATGTGCTCCTGGTCATGCACCAAGAAGTCCTCTGTACAGCCTTACCAACACTGCAGCAGCATCCTATGCTCTGAACGGTACTGAACTTCTGTGAAAACACACCTCAATTTAAAATTGATTTCATTTAGCTTAATGAAGTTTAGTTTAATTAAAACAACTGTGGTTGTTTAATGTGTCCACTTTAAGTTTGTATCTTTAGTTAATTTCACTTTTCCTATCTGCCTCAACAGAAACAAGCACTTAGACCAGTGAGGAGGGACAAGAAAGTACCCCTTCACATCTCTTGCTCTCCCATCACTACCACTGCTGCCCCAGTCCTCCCCTTTCCCTCTTCGCCTCCCTATGTAAGCTTAATTCTCCTGCTGAAATCCCCCAAACAAGATGGCAAGGCTATACCCCACAGCTCCTGTTGCAAGAAACCTACTGCCCGAGACAATATAGATGTGCAAAAATTAATATTTGCAGCAACTAAGCAGTGGCAGTAATAATCTAGTCACATTGCAGTGAGAGAAGACAGCTCAGAACCCACAAAAAGCATTTAGCGTGCAATGCTGCTGAGGCACAGCTACCCCTCTTCGCAAATCCCTGCCTGGGGGAAGAAGCCCTGCCAATCAGCTGCTGTAACTTTAGCGGGGAAGCAGGAGTCTGGCCTGATTAGCCTTGCCTAATAACTGTGCGTTTGATCCCATCATCGCACCTTCATTCCTCAGCATCTAGCTCTCCTAAGCATCCCTAACTTCATGTCCTTGGCTGAAGAGGAGGTCCTGGACGGAGAGGCTGCAGGCAGAGGGACAGACCTAGCAGAACCTCTCCAGCAGAACCCAGCACTGGACTTTACATCACCAGCTGATGCACTTCTGTGGATTCAGGACTCCCTCTGCTCTCATCTCATCCCTCCCAGGGAGCCACCACTGCCCAGAAAAACACATTAGCTTGGATTCCATTAGCTTCATTTGTGCTGCATTACCTTCCCACTGGCTGGGAACCACTCGTTCCAGGTCAGTGTGAGCACACGTCATGTCACAGACACCTGGGGACGGTCTCCTTGCTCCTGTTTGTGCCGTTGGTACTGCGTAAATACAGTTAAACTTCACTTGCCAGAAGGGTCAGTCCAATACATGTCACAAACATTAAGAAAAAGTCATTAATATAAATTACAACCACAGCTTCCAAGTACTGGGAAAAGCTTTGCGTAGCTGTAACCAATAATTGTGCAATGCTTTGCAAAGATGATACACTAGGGATAGATAACTGAGAGGAGACCAAAAAATCTAGAACGAAGTAGGGAAACTGAGAGGGAAGGGTGTGAAAGTGGATGGAGGCGCTATGAGACAAACAACATGAATAATTCTGGCAGCGCTTGTGTTTGTATCTCTCCTGATTTTTGCACCATGCCTAATGCTGTCATTCAGGGGAAAATATAATGTTGTGTGAAGCGTGATCACTGGGCGGTATAGTCTACTCACCTCTGAAGCTTTTAGAGTTGGTTACACATAAAATATTTTCTGGAAGTTTTGTTTCATTTTTACCCCCTTATGCAGATCCCATTATTCAAACTCTTATCCTTATCCCCTTGCTAGGATGCTGCAAAAAGCTTGAAGAAAGCTTATAAATGCTGCCAATTTACATGTGTCCCATGGAAATAACTAGCAGAATAGTAAATATTGAGCAATTAAAAATTGGAAACTTTCTATGGTCACCTTACGGGAATGTATTTTACACCCTGAAGAGGTTGCCAGATTCTGTGTTACTATATTTTTAAGCAAAGGTCTTCCTCATTTTTGCTGTCAGTTGCGTATGCTGCATAGCAATTTCCAGTTATTTATTCAGCTTTAGCCACAGCATAAACATCTTTACCATCAATGTACAGTAATTGCAGTGGGGTGAGTACAGTTTTGCTAAAATAACCTTAAGTGGAGAGAGGTGATTTGTTCATCTCAAAATCATGAGATTTTGCTGAATGTTTTGCAATTGTATTTAAATAATTTTTTGAAATAAACTGTGAGCTTGAACTCTTTGAAGAATGTAATTATATTTATATTTGACTTTTATTAGCAAAAATGAAAGATTAAAGCCCTTTGAATGATGTGAATTGAAACTTGCAAAGCTTTAATGAAAAAGACCAAACTGGACTCAACAGAATGCTGTACTGGACCTTTCATGAGACTCTTCCCAAGTAGATTACTAGGAATTAGCATAACAACAAATTACCATTAATGACATAATAAATAAATAAAAAAAAAAAGACATGTCTTGTCACTCTGCTATCTCATATTTTTCTGTGAGAATGAGGAAATATGACAGATACACTGCATGGGAACCTATATAAATGGGTTAAGGCCATCCTCAAGTCCTCACTGAAGGCATTCAGGTTAAGGCCAGGAATGTAAAGGGAGAGGCTTTACAGCAAAGTATCTTTTGACAAATTTGGCAGGATACAGGTAAAGCGCTCAGACACAGCAAAATCCAGACAAGAGAAAATTAATGCCAAAGAATCATTTAACTCCAAATCAATTACTATTTGTTGATTAACTCTACTTATAACCATAAGTCTCTCTCACAGGCATGTTTGTTTCCAGATAAGCAAAGAGCAGCATCAAAACAACAGTCATCATTAATTACATCAGAAAAGTCACAAACAGGATTTACTTTCTTTAACATGACGGTGGAGGTTTAAGAAAAAGAGAAAGAAGAAGAGAGAACAAACTTACTTGTACGCCAATGTTGCACTAAAATGCTGTTGAATATACGCTTCCAAAACAGCGTTAAAATGTTGAAACTTACGGTCTGCAATGAGTCCTATGATATATATCTAAACAGACAGGGACATAATGAGCATTTTTCATAAAGTCACATTTTAAATCTAAATAGTCGTCTTCTGAAATATTCTTGATAATCATGGAATAACACCAGTGTGACCATACCAGAATGAGTGAACCAAGGTAGGAGAAAGTCTCTGTCTTTCTCTGGTAACTTTTGTCTATTTATTTCTAATCCCTGTGTGTTGTTCAAATGTGCTTCCTCAGTTGGGTAAGTGAGGTGTGCTTACTGAGGCATTTGGGATGTTCAGTAATATTTTCAGTTGGGACAGATGAACTGTAAAAAAGAGTCTCCAAGCTATTTTCATAGTTTCCTGAAAGTCTCAGAGATTAGTCACAGCACATATTCGTATTTTCCCGTAAGGTAAATTGAGATCCTGCTAATATCATGTCCACTGTAGTTAGGTCAGTGTAATGCTGACAGGTTTTAACTTGTCTCTTGGAGCACAGGTTAGCTTTGATGGCCTTGTGGCTTAGGATTGCTGTTTTGTGTGAATTTCTGCTTCGGGAGTGCCAAAATGGCTTCTTTGATACTAAGGCAGAAGAGCTCATGAGCTTTGTGAGGTTCACAGGAGTTGAGCAGACTTGAGCTATTCTTTGCACTGTCCCTGTGCTGTACTCTGAGCCTGGAGAGCTGAGAACAGGCAGATTACAGTAGATCATGTAGTCCTTTAATCAGCTGAAGTCTTCCTTGTGCCAGATAAGTGGCTGATAATTTAAATCAATTTTATAGTGCAGTTGTGTCACAGGAGAACTTGTAGGAGTTTAAGTATAAACAAAGGTTTGGCCCAGATTTTTGCACAAATATATCTCTGCATTTAACTTATAAAGGCAATCTGTAAGATCAAGTATTCCCATGAGGTGCACTTTTTAATTGTGTTCCCTCCACTACCTGGCTTTTTTGGTGATCCTACAGAAGTCTATTCTCTTTTCCATGGTGTGATTCAGCAGTGGCTGTGCTGGTTTTATGTAAATACATCTGAGGCCTTGGTCGCCCACTGCTGTGGAAGAGCTTCCTTTCATGGGTGAGTTCTTGCACTGGTGGAAAGGCACGGATGAATCCATGTGGCCTGATGACTGAAGTTCATAACGCTTTTTGGTGGCATTCCTCCTTTTCCCTCAAGCCCACTGTTCCTCTTGCAAAGACAGTGACATAAAGGAATTCTTCAGGAAAGAATTTACAAGCAGATCTAATAAATCAATGATAAGCTAACGTGGGAAGGGGCTACTCTTTGTTTATGTAAAAAGCCAGATTTTGTGCATTTTCTGCTAAATGTTTGTATTCTGCTGGAAAGCTTGCTTCAGAGATGCCTTTTCTTCAGGACCTCCAGCTTGCTAGGTTGAAACAAAATTGCAGGCTACTCTGTTATTTCTGGTTAGTAATTGCCCTGAATTAACAGGCTCTGTGTGTGAAGCTTCTGGTGCTAAGCATTTCAGACTGAAGATAAAAGACAAATGAGAGGTGGAATTGTTGATGAGTTTGTCCCATATATACCTTTGCTGGTCTTTACACACACACACACACACACACACACACATATATAAATAAATAGAGAATCTATAACAACATAATATACATTTACAGTGACTAACAAACTTCTTTTTTCTTTTATAAAAGTCCAGAGTATATTGGAGATCTGAGAATGATTTAGGTTGAAAAACTATTTCTGATGGAATCTCAGCTGAGATTAAAAGACTGTTGAAATACTGGTCATTAAAATTCTGTCTAGGATTACTGAGGGATGGATTATATTGATCCCATAGCTTCCTTGCTAAAGGTAAAGTTTTTTTTAGATGCCTCTGTTAGATCAAGTGTACTGTGACAACTTCTTTATTATGAATGCTATGCAACTGCACCTTGCCATGAAGCATGTGATTCAGTATTGTTTTGCATTATCTTCAGTCAGCATATATTTAGTGCAATTATAATAATCATTTCCTGTAAAATGACAGATATCTGAATAATGGACCTGAATTTCCATTAGAATGAGGTCATACAGCATGAAAGCATTATTAGCAGAGCAAGTGATAGAACTGCATCAAGTAGAATAATCTCATTCTCCAGAACACAGAGCAACCACCAACTAATGTAAATAAGAAAGTTCTGCTGTGGCAGGAGGTCATTCCATGATGGTGTTTATTATGCCTTTTCCACAGATTCTATATCACCTACTGTCATAATATGTCTGCCAATTCTCATAATGTGCCTGTGTTGCAGTTGGCAGTCATGTGCCTCAGTAGGTGTGACATTGAGCAATGCGATAAAGCTCAGTTTTGACCCTAAACCTCCCTAGAGATCAGCTAAAGTGGAAGGAGAGGTTTTGACTGGCTCCTTGCTGGGTGAGGGAACAGCTGCAGAGTCCACATCTAATATTCCCCCAAACTTAGGCCAGTTCCAAATTTGCCTTGGAGTCAAGCTCCCCTTAAATATTTCTGGCATTTATTTTTTCTGAAATCAGTGAAAACCAGTAACAGTCATAGGGATATCCTTGGGGTTAGACTGGTGCAAGTGCAGAACCAATGGTTTAGTTTCAGAATTGGCTACTAGACTCATACAGTTGTCTACAGCATTTTGTGAGACTTAGTGCATGAGATGTCTATAATTGCTCATGTTTAATGGCTCCATTTTTGACTGCCTGGACAGCCTTTACTTTCTTAAAAGAGGGGGTGGCAAAAGTGGGATTTTATTTGCATCCATGGCTGTAACAGCAGGAGAGAGACCTGACTGCAATTACATGTCATTGTATTTGTACTAAGTATTCTCTGCTTTATATTATTTCATGGACTACATCAATCTTACCTAACGTTGTCATGCCTTTGAATGTAAATCTTGTGGAAAATCCTTTCAGGAGGCTTCAGGAAATCTTCCTTCATTTCCATTGCAACATTCCTGGGCAAAAGACTCATCAAGAGACGTTCCTAAAAGAAAACGTAAACAACATCAGTTTTGTGGTATAGAGTGTGACCATTATTCAAAAGTTTTAAACTAGCAAACTAGACAACCTTTTCCTAATCTAGTCTGCTTCCTGAGAATTTCCACTGCATAAATAATATGAACCATTTCTCTCAAACTTCTGCAAACTGTGTGGGTGTCTTTTTTAAGTCTTCTGCACTAAAAAAAATCAAAAAACTATACAGAAAGGGAAAAGCCAGCTTCAAGAGCAGATAATTGTCCCTAATTTTCATTAACATCACAATGCTATAATAACAACTTACTTTATTGTTAGTAGCATTTATCTGTCTGGGAAAGACTTCCGAGGATCATTTGCTATCCTTTTGTGTGTCCTATTTCTGAATCTAATGAAAGTGTTGCATTATAAGGACTATGACAGCTGGTTATTAAGCAGCGAGAGTGGATGATAGATTTATCCACTGTCTGAATCAGCGGAACAGTAATAAAGGTACAGTTTTAATGGTATCTTATCCAATGTGGCAATGTCTGTTCCAGCCAGCTCCGTAATGGAATGCATCAGTACAAGCCCTTGGTTAAGCACATCTCTTCTTGCTATATCCGCAGAGAGATTTTTAGCATGGGTCACCGACCTGCATAAAAAGGACCTCTAACATTTTGGATCTCGTCAGTATTGACTATAAGGGCCTATGTAGTTTTTCCACATATTCTGGCCCATTCACAGGTACCACCCAGAAAACTTGCAGCAGGTGTTCTTAGGTGTTGTAAGGTGTCCTTAGATACCTACTTAAGTTTTGTTTTCACACAGAAGACACTTTTTTTAAAACACTGCTGTTTAAAATGCAGTTCCAAGCTTACCCATCAGAGCTGCTAGCTTCTGCCATGGCAACAGTCTGAATGAATTCACATAACCACATCCCATCTGATTCAGGAATCCCAGGTTCCAGAGAAAATGGGGAAAGGCTGGAGCAAGGA
>JANZYA010000024.1:18467762-18478559 GCA_027575145.1 Gyps rueppelli | reverse complement strand
GAGGGACTTCACTGCTTACATGTATGCATTTGTATATATAGTTACCTTCCAGGCAAAGACAGGGTTAATTGCACTGAAGATCAGCATTTCCTTGCTGATGGTCCAGGTTACATCTCACCCTGAGAGAAGGGTGGGCTTCCAGCTTCACTATGCCCTTCATCCCTGGTTGGTGGTTTTTTTTTTTTTTTTTTTCCCACTGTGCTGCCCAAGAGCTTCACTAGCTCCTTTCCCATCCAGGCCTCCCCTGCAGTGGGATTCTGTGGAGCAAAGTGGTGGTTATTTAGCAAGCTGGGGGGAAAAAGAAAATCCACTCTCTCTGCAGCTGCCAGAGTAGCAGCAAAGGAAACATTACTACAAGCCCTGCAGGGAAGTTCTTACTGACACAAAAATAACAAGTGATACTTAAGTATAGGCATCTTTGTGGCTTGAACTAGGGCTGCTTGCTATCTGAACAAATACAAAGTCAGTTTAGTCTTGTGTGAATCGCTGTTTTATAGCTCAAGCTTGCACCATGTCTTTGACTTGTAGGGCTGAGCAAAAAGTCAGTCAATGTTCCTACTGCTAAGCAGTAGCATTCAGATCAAACTTTCTTCTAGGCTTTTTGTTATTAATGCTGCATTTCAAACTTCAGGTCCCCAGGAGGTCTTGAAATGTGTTCTTACTCAATTTTGGATATTGAATTGGTGAAGTGAGAATGACTGTTTTATGTATACCAAATTGAGGTGGATCTAGTTGAAGTGGGTGCTCTCATTGAGAACATAGTGTAATTTCTCCAAAAAAACCAAAATCACACTGAATTAGTGAGGTGTTGTCTGCTTTAGTACATCAAAGCAGATTAGTGCCTAATTCTTAGGAGAAAATGTTGGCTTTTGTACTAATCTTGTTGACTTTCCCATAGAGCCACTAATATGTTTTGCAACTTGTAAGAAATGTTTGTGCAAGGTCAAAGGATGATCTCTCCTAGTTTCTCGTGTTTGGTGCTGGTCAAAAGTTCATGCCTAGGGAATGCTGTTGTAAGGTGAGGACAAACGTTTGATGCTCATAGTGGATTGGTGCCTGGAGCAGTATTACAGGTAAACTTGTAACATCCACTCTATTTGATGGCAGAGTTGTGTAGCTAAGGTAGATTGTATGATGAACTGCTGCCTCTTGAACCTCCTAGTGCTTTCTTCATTTGCCAAGAGAAACACTTGATATCAAATTCAGTGATTAAAACTAATGGACCACTAATTCTGCAGATACTTGCTCTGCAGACGGCAATAAACTGTTTGAAAATCACATGCCTTTAAACAAAATTGCCCTTCATGCCACTGAGTTTCTAAAGGCATTAAAAAGGTTTCAACTTGCTACTTTCATTGTTCAATGATGAACTTCTGGCTGTTGGAGACATGACCTATTTAGCTACGTTCACAGGAGGAGGAGAATGGGCTTCTGTGATGGCTGTCTCCTAGCCCAGACCACAGGCAGTGCCACAAGCCTTGCATTCATTTTCCACCTTTATTCAAACAAAAGTCCCATTGCTTGAGAATCGGAATCTGTGTTCAGTGTTGTGTAAAACAGGGCTTGCCTTTTGTTCTCCCATAAGCGTTTTGCTGTTAGAGAGCTTTTGGATTGGCAACTCTGATGAATGAAGACAGAGACATTGTCAGAAAATGCCTTATTTTCCTTTTGGAAACGGTCACTAACTATGGCAAAAATGTTCATTGTTTTGGTGAAAAACATAATCTCTTTTTTTTCTAAAGAATCGAAATGCGGAAGGGTGTACCCCTCCCCTGTAAAAAGTGTGAATTCAGAATTAGTTGAATTTGATTTGTTTCATCTAAATAGGCTTCTGTAGAAGGAGGAAACAATCTAATCTCTTTGTCTACCTTTGACAAAACAAACAAAAGTGGATTAAAATTCATGATAGAACAACTTGTTAACAGCAGGGACAGTAAGACACTGGAACAGGCAGTCTGGGGAAAGTGAAATTTCCGTCATCGATGGGCTTTGCAGGGAGGTTAAGCAATCCTTTGTTGCAAGTGATTTATACATATACCAGTTACTACTCGGATAATGTGCGGACTAAGTCTTAAGCAGCTTTTTGCAGAATACCAACACTGGGAAAGATTCTTTGCACCTGGTCTGCTACAGAAAGACAGATGCCTTCAAAATGTAAAGGCACAGCACAGAGAAAACAAAGGCCTGACAATCTGCATGCAGACAGCCTCTAGTTCTGCATGGGTGGAGGGAAACAAAAGAAAAAACATACCTGCAAAAATGTCAGACCTCAGAAATGTTCCCGAGGTCCCTTTAGAGGAAAGGAATGGGTTTTGGAGGAGGTGAAAGTAGAAGGTGAGAAAACCTTAGGACCTGCTCCTCTTGGACTGTAGTTGTTCTCAGGGCTGAAAGGGTTGGGATTGTCAAGATATCATCAATGTTTAAGTAAAATATATCTGGATTTACAGGGCTTCTAGAGCTTGGAAAGATAGGTGGCTATCACCCTTCTGTTGCAGATGAAAAATCCGTTTCACAGAAAGGTAAAAGAAAAAGTTGCCCAAAGTGAAGTAATGCTTAAGGGCAAGCAATAGATTGCAGATCTCCTGATCCAGACTGTAGATTAGCCCCTATATCATTTAATAATGTTCAAAATGTTTTGGTAACAGTGCATATAACAAGAAATTTTTGCCAGGAGCCTGTGGAAGGACATGGTGTAGAATAGAGAGGTCAAGGTGAGGCCTTGTACATTCTTTTTAGTACTTTGCTTTTTTTTTGTTCTTATAATTTATCTACAACCATTCCATTATGTGATCATAATTATTTGCCTGAAGTCCTAGAGACATCATGGCAGAAGTTTATCTCTAGAAGGAGATAAGTAAGTGAGGAAACGGTAATGTGGCTTTTGAGGGCAGCAATTTTATGGGACAAATCAGCAAAAGATAAATTCTTGAGGAACTTTAAAAATCCTTTTTGGCACAGTAGCCTTAAATAAAGAAGGGGAGAAGTAAAATACAGATTGAATGCTGAGTTCACTTCATTATTTATAAATAAAATGGTTCTCAGTTTTCCAAGATATAGTGCCAGCACTTGATGTCACTTGGAGGTTTCAAAAACATTAATTATTGGTCACCTTTTCATGGAAAGTGTTTGGGGCAGCCCAGTGAATACCAATGCAGAGAAGAAAAAATGCACACTGTCTGTTAAAATTCTCTTGAGCCCTTTTGGAGTATGTAACGTGCATACTCTGTGTGGCTCTGTATTCAGTTTTCCCCTTGCTGTATGGTTAGGATTTTTTTTCTTTAACTACAAAATAAACATTACAGATAGTGACTCAAAGGTAAAGCTTTCTTTGTCACATACTTACTGGTCTAGTTAATACCTGTGTTTGGTAATGTGGAAAGAAAATCTACTAGCTGAATGTATGGGGAAAGGAATGAAAGGTCACGTCCATCATGAAGTGTTAAAGTTTAAAGTAAAGCTTGTCCTTCAGATTTAGAAGGAAGGTAGGTCTTGGTAAAAGCTGCTTTTAATGAGGTGTTGTAGTGTAGGAAACTGAAATTGAAGAGATCTTGAAAATAAATTCTGGGTTTGCCCCCTGTGTCCGTGGTCCCTGTTCTTTGCTGTAGGATTTTCTTTGGGTTTTGCTTTACTTCTTTTTTTCTGCCAGGAAAGCATAAACTAATTGTTGCTTTTTTCATAGTGTCTGGTGCCCTGGAGGTATAAAATATCATGAATAAACTACATCTTGAAGTCTGTGTCTGCAGTTTGTCTTCAATAGCCTTGCTTTGGCATATTGTTATATTGTGTTTTATCCTGGTAATTGGAACAGAACCATTTTCATGACAAGCTCCTACTCAGTCCAAATAAGAGTATCAAAATCTGGCATAAAGTTGTGCTTCTGCAGAACTCATGTTAAAGAGTCACAGGGAGCTCTGCCTAAGGTGGGACTGAAGAGAGCTGGAGCAGGCCTTCAGTCAGGCCCATGATATTTTTTTTTTTGACGAATTTTTGCCTTTCTCAGTTGCAACAAAGTGTTATACTCCTCCTAGAAGGGCTGTGTTCTCTTGGCTGTGGGAGGGGCTGGCAATCTGTTTGGGATGAGGAGGGCACCAGTTTGCTCATTTCCCTCCTCTCTCCAGCAGACTGAAGGCCACTGGCGGTTTGCAGTCCTCCGCTTCCAGAATCTTAACTTTTTCCAGTTTGCCCTCTTATCCATGGGTTGTCACTAGCCCTTTAAATAGGGTTTTTCCTTCAAGCTTGGGGAAAGGGAATGGCGAAAGGGGCTATCTCCTTTTCCTGAAAAGAGAGATCAGAAACATTTTCTCCTTCTGCAGGGGAGATTAGCTAAACTTCCCACCATCCCTTTCCCCACTTGTAAATTTTTCTCTCTGCCTCGTTAAGCCTGCAGGGCTTGAAGGTACGCAGCTTTTACTGTGTTGAATACCTCTTAATCCCTTCCTCTTCTGTGTTGGTGGAGATCTGTTCCATTAGACAAGGCACAGCTCTTCCATCTTACCTGCTCACATTATGCCTTCAGCAAGGTGGACTCTTCTCAGAGTGGCTGCAGTGTGCAAAAGAAGATTGATGTATTGATGGTGATTGAAAAGCTCTATGAGAGGTTGTCCAGGAGGTTGATTATAAGGCAGCACCTCTGCACCTTCCTAATACGATTTGTTCAGCCTCTTAGGAGGTTTAAGAGAAGATAGTGAATATTATTTGATTACGTTTTCTAGACGATATCCCACTGACTTTGTTTATTAGTCTTGGAATTTGATTTGTATTTATAACAAAGTGTCTAACCTGCTATCTTAGCGCTTGATAGTCATTAAAATACAAACCACATAAATTATCATAATAAATACTTACAGCTTATTGTCAATCCTATAATCAAAATGAGGTGAGCCAAGAAAATTCAACAGCTGTTTGTCTGCAAATGCCACCATCCCAACACCCAGTTCAGAGGGGACAGGTGCTGGATGATGATGATGACACAGGAAATGAGGAGACCATAGGGAGCTTAGGATGAGGGCTCTGGAGAAAGTGTGTGTACTTGGTAAGATGTAGGGTGATATCCTGACCACAGTGAAAGCCAAATCTTCACTAATACTGCCAGGAAGGATGTCACTCGGGTCCTCTGCTTTCAGCATCAAATACTTCAGAGATAAGACAGAGAAAGCAGGTGTGGATGTAGGAGATAAGCAGCAAGAATTTGCACCTGCTTATACACCTTAGAATATCACTGTGAAGTTATTATTTGTAAAAAATGGAGCAAAAAATAACCTTCTAAATCTAAATTCACCAATGTGTCATTGATCAGTGAGATGTCATTTTATGGAATAATTAAGTCTGAAATATTGAATTAAATATTAACAGATTCTTATAATGGGTCTCCTCTTAACCTTTTTCCAATATTAGATTGGTTTGGCAATTGCTTCTATTTCACATATGTGATGAGTAAACAAAAATAAGAGGAGGATGATAGTACATCGTCTCCCATGTTAGTTGTGCTTAGTGTATTACTGGTATTATCTGACATTAAGTTATAAACAGTTGTCTTACCAGAGATGAAATTTCATCTGCCTACGGTAGTTAATATTTACCAGTTGCCAGAGGGCTGAAATATTTCTTTTGTACTGCTTAATGCAGTAGGGTTTTTTATGAAATACAAAGCTAGATACCATGAAAACTAACATCAGTAATCCTTAGAAGGATTTTAAGCAAACTGTGCAGGAAGATCTATCTAGGAATAAATATACTTATAACTCTGGTTGCAGTGTTTCTATATTTTAAATAGATATTTCTCCATTTATTTTTGTATCCCATTGTTTCTTGTCATCTTTAAATCTTTATGTGGTGAGCTTTCTCTGTTTCAAACTTGGATAACTCTGTTTTCTAGATCTCAAGCTCTAGCAGTGAATGAGCTTTTGTCTAGAAGCCTCCAATTAGTTAACCTCCACTTGACAGGAATGAAACATCAGAACCAGTTCAGGTAGTTTTCTTCTTCTTGGTTTTTCTTTTCACTCTGGGTGAAATTCATTGCTACTCCAGATGACCAGAGCCATACCTGTTCATCACTTAAGTCCCACTTATATCTGCAAAAGAACCTAAATGTCACATAGCCTTGTGCAAGCCTTGCCCAGCATCTCTGTTACTAGATTTTACTTCTCTGTCTGGATTTTACTCCTGCTATTAGATGTCTGTTAGAAGCCATGCTGGAAAAACATTGTTTCTTTAAAATAAGTTAGAGTTTATTTTCATTGTGGAGTCTGATATTCGTTCCTTCTTCAAATAGAAAATACCTCAGTAAATGAGACTACATTTGAGTGGTAAATACTGTGGTCTTAAAAATGTCCTCTTTTAAGTATGTAATTCCTATCCGTAAGTAGTTCTTTTTAATGTGCAGAAGGTAAGGTGGTGGTGGGTAGACATAAATTCTTGTATGTGATCATTTTCCAATCCAGATGTTTCCCAGATAATGACCAGTCTAGCATGATTTTCTTCAGAGGCTCAATAAATTATTTCAGCAGTACAGTAAAAACTTTATACTTAATTCTGCAATGTAAGTTGGATAATGAATCGGACTACTGGAGGACTTTTTGATACTACTGGGCTTGATTCAGAGCAAAACACTGCCAGACTTGCTGTTCTTTTGCATGTTTCTAGTTTTGGTGTGGATTGATTTATTTATGGTCTGAATAGCAAAATGTGTGGTATCTAATGCAGCCCTACACAATGAAACAAAAGCCAAGGGATATAAGGCTAAGAAGTAGAGCAGAATTGTTTAATGGTAACTGTCTCTGGGAGGGAATGTTAATTTTGCTAAAAATGTAAATTTTCAGCTAAGAGCTGTTCAGTATTTTCATCACTTTGGGTAAAAATGCAAACTGTAGAAGAGCTTTAGGTTTGGAGCTTCATTAAGAATTCTTCATGAAACATGTCAAAGCCCCACTCAGGGAAATATTTATGCATGCACTCAAATGCCAAGCTGGCATTAGTGTATGCTTAAATTAAACGGATAACTACCTGTGTGATGAAAGCGTCAGTATTGTGTCACTGTAAATTATCGTAAAGAGGAGCAATGACCACTGCTGATGCGATATCGAGTACTGTGGAAGCAGGGAGGTCCCCTGAAGCTGGGTGGTGCATGCACACGTTAAGCTATCAGGTCAGTTTGTCCTGGTATTTACAAGGCAGTAAGAGATGATGAAACCCTTTAAAGGGACTTAGTCCTGCCGTAGTACTAGCAAACTTGCAGAAATTGGATCTAAAGCTGCTCCATCTTCAGACGCCTCCCTTTTAGCACGTGGCCTGTTTCTTGTGCTTTTGAAGGTTGTAGATTATGTGCCCAGCCACTGTGTGACATGCACCAAATTTCTTTTAGCTTTGTCCTCCGTTTTAATGCATATTTTTTTAAAGATCTTGCTGGGCATAGCAGGCCTATATGTAAAGACTGTGTTCAGCAAAGGACTAATTATCAAGTCTGTACTTGAATGGGGTTCACCAGCCAGATATATTACATTATGAATTTGTTAACACTTCTTAAGCAATGATGGTAACGTTGCAGTTGTCTTTCCTCTCTGCATATTTACTTGCTTGTTTACCATGTGAATTCCCTGGTTTCTTGCTTAGGTTTCTTTTGTGCTCCATGTCTCAAAGTATCTTCTACTACAACAACTCTTTTATGCTTAAAAGTGAATTATGAAAAAACTAATGTATGTTCCTCAGTTTTTATATTTTCTACACTATGTACAAATTTTTCAAAATCACCTCTGCAGTTCAATAATGGATAATAGAATTAGAATCGGTCGGAGAAGACTTTTTGTCTTTTGTGCCTTACAGATAATCACAAACAATGAAATTTTGAAAGCGTTCCAGGAAAACAGGTGTGTGTATTGTTGCAGCTAGGGGCGAGAACAGTGTTTGTTCTTAATGACTGCTTGACTTCAACACTACAGATTGCATAAAGCCTGTTCTGTGAATTGCATTAAAACAAATGGTGTTATGGTATTCAATCAAGAATTTAGGACGCAGTTTAACTGCCTGAGTCTGCTAACTTTAAAATATGTTTTACTTAAAAAGAAAAAAAAAAAAGTTTGCAGAATATTTTGGCAAGGAAAACTTGAAATCCCTGTAAGCTTTAAAAGGTAAAGATGCAAAGAAAACTGTCAGTATATTCATTTCACTATAACTTTTTTTTTTTTGTAGTTTAGGGAAAAAGGAAGGGTGGAAAGAAATGACTTGCTAAAAATCTGGTAAAATGTCAAATTTTTGAATGACAGTGATTTTAGAAAGCAAGTTTTGTGATGTATCTATGTATTTTATATTTATAAGGAAAACAGGTCTACTAAACCACACAATTTTTCATGCCTGAATTTCTTAGTGCATAATGGATTATCCTGAGAAGCTTCCATGGTGGTGTCAGGTAATAAGGATCACAACTAATACACAAGGAAAAGTATTCTTTGTTTGCTTTTACAGTGTCTTAAAGTGAAATCATCAGAAGAGGAGAAAAATTTGAGTAGGGCATAATTTAAAGAATATTTTGAAGTCTAAAAGTTGCAAGAATGAAACTCGTGGGTGTAATGACAGAAGAGCACTGTATCAATTTGCATGAATTTTTCCATTTTGTTCAGTATTTACTATGCAACGTGGTGCTGGATGCCAGGTTGACATTGCAGGTTACAGAAAGTGGCCTTCTCTGTTTTACCCATAAAACGGCTGTTGCCTAAGAGCTGGCAGAAAAAGCTTTTGCTCACTTGTCAGTAGACTTCAGTGCTCTTCCACCAAATGAAGAACTTGTTCCTCTCCTGATTGAGTTTTCAAACCATGTCTCCTCTTGAGTTTGTAAGCAAATGTGACCAGTGTGACCCTGTGTCTATTGCAGAGGAAATCTACATAAAAAATAATGAGAACTTAGGTTGAAAAAAGAAACTATTAAAGGCTGGAAAATATCAGAAATAAGATATCCTATGGAGTTTTAAAGAAGCACATACAATGAACAATTTTAATGTGAGAACTATTTTCTTGATACCTGCCTTAATGTGCATATTTTTCCATGCATTATAGTGGTGCTGCTGGATCTAGTGAGGCTCTGTTTGCTGTATAAGTAATTTATCAGGTTTAACTTAAATATAGGACATGTGAATACTTGATTACTTCTACTCTGAGAAGGTTTAAGAGTGCATTATTAAGAGTGAGCTTTAGCTCAGCTGATTTTATCTAGCTTTAAAATTTTTATCACTGGTGAAGTGTGTAGTAATGGTTATGAAAGCAATTAATAACAGTAGTGACAGAATCAAGAGACTGACTAATTTATCATTATAGATTTTAATGAGGCTTATAATCTAGCAATAAATATACAATATATTCAAAAGTATGGAGTTATAAAATGGATGATTTATTTAACTTTAATTATAAACTAGTCTGAACACCAAAGGTTGTAGAAACTAGGCATGTAAGAACATAATTCTTTTTGGTGTTACAGAGCAGAAGAATTAAAATAACAGAGGAAGAGAGTTTAATTAAAATTAAAGGGGAGGGGGAATCAATTGTTTAACTTCATTCTAAAGACCTTTAAGCACACCAATAGTTTTGTAGATGTGGGAGGTATCTTCCTGTGGACAGCTTCTTTTTCCCATCTCAATCTGCTTACTTGGCAGAGCATGGGAACTGTCTCAGACGCTGCATCCCCGGAGTTCTCAGAAGATGGGGAACAGTGAAAATGGTAGCAAAACTTGCTCCTTGGGAAAAGCTGTCTCAGATTTCAAAGCAAGTTCATGCAAAGAGACCCAAATGTGAAAAGTTAGTACAGCAACTTTAAGATTCGGTGTTCAATTTGGGAATTAGGGTTTATTACCATTTTTTATGATTGTGTTACATTCATTATGGTCTTCCTTATAGCTTTTATTCTTCTCCCTTCTTTCTTGTGCTGAAGTAAGTATACCAGAGTGTCTCTGGACAGGAGTATTGTTAAAAAGTAATAAGCACCTGACAGGATCTTGCCTGAGCAGTATAACAGGATGGCTGAAATTTGGAAAATTACTTGTAGCCAGTCTTTCCCAAAGGGAAGTTAGAAATTCAGGTGGTAATGGTAGCATTAAAACAAGAAAGAAACGAGCAACAACAATAGAACAGGACAGATGAAACCACAAAAAGTAGGTTTCCTTACTGTTGGATCAGCTAGAGATAGGTAAAAAAAAAAAAATGAACCAACCCAAACTTGACCCTTTCAGGGCTTGTAAGGGAAACCCCATGTGTTGGAAGACAAGCTCTGAGCTGCAGAGATGCAGTTTGGGAGAGATTATCTAGAACCCTTAAGGGACACTTGAGCATTTGCGGTTTTGCATCAACACTGGTGAGGAAACTGAAGTAGGAATGGCATGTAGGCATTCTGGGTTTTGTTGATATCTTTATAGTACTTGTGCGATCCAAAATGAAGTATAATTGCTGTCAGAAAATGTCTGTAATGTCTGCCTTGTTTTCCTCAACTCCCATGTTATGAAAGCTAAATTATAAAGCAGAGTGGAGGGAAAAAAACTTGCTTTGGGAAGGGAAGCACTGAATTTACTGCTCTGTTTTAGGAAATCAGTATAGTCATTATTATTGTGAATAATATAGGAAGTGAAACAGCTTGAGTTATTTAATTTGACAAAAAAAAGCATGCTACTGATGTATGCTGGCTTGTTTTTTGTTACATGAATTGTCTGTAGTTTTTTCACAAGTCGTACATTTCAAATGTAAAGTGCCAGTATAACAAAAAGCATTGCTAATTAGATTCCATATGGAGAATCAAAAGATATCTAACACTTCCAAAACACA
>JANZYA010000024.1:17910921-17922097 GCA_027575145.1 Gyps rueppelli | reverse complement strand
GGAAGGTGTTTTAAAATTTGGTTTTATTTCTCATTATCCTACTTTGATATGATTTGTAATAAAATGAAACTAATTTCCCCAAGTCAAGTCTGGTTTGCCCATGATGGTAATTCGTGAATGATCTCTCCCTGTCTTTATCTCGACCCACAAGCTTTTTGTTGTATTTTCTCTCCCCTGTCCAGCTGAGGAGGGGGGACTGAGAGAACGGGTTTGGCGGACACCTGGCATCCTGCCAGGGTTAACCCACCACACTGTTCTTAGTGACACTTTGCCTGTGCTTAGAATAAATGAAGGTCATATGCAAAAAGTATTATATATTCTTTTGGGACTTTTTGTCCTGGAGACTTTTAAAAAAACCTACTTATGAATTACTTTCACATTAAAATGAAAGTTCAGGATGTCTAGACAGACAGGAAGGACTAGAGGAAATGTATGATGATGAGAAGATACTTCAGTCTCTCAGTGACTTCTAGCTGAAAATGAGCCCAGTTCAGTTCCTGAGCAGTTGCACCTTTTTGGTCATCCATTCCTGTTGGTAGTTTGCAGGAAAAAAACTTGAGGATTATCATGTAAGATTTTACCTTGGCAAAAAATATGAGCATAAAAAAGAATTTGAGATTATTTATGACCTGTCCTATTATGGCTAAGAGAGTTAAATTTCTCTTGGACTTGGGACTATCAGTTATTTTCAGTTCTCTTTGCTGAGCTGAACTTTATGAATTGCTGTTTCTTCTTCACTTTCTTCAATAAGCTATTTTTAGATCTGTAATGCTAACATTAATTTGTTTCCTAGTCATACCCAAAAAGCTGCTTTTACCTGGTGGGCTTCCAAGTGATAAGTTTGTCTCATGACTAAAGCTGAAAAGGTAATTCTGAACTGAAAATGACATTGCTCTTCTAGATGAACTGTAACAAATAGGAAACAGGGAGACCCCAAGTATCATTTCATAAATGCATGCGGGCAGTAAGTGAATTCAGCTGAGATGAATTCTTTTAAGGACTCTCAGTTCAATTGCTCCACTATTGGTGTCTGATCCATTCCAGGTGCCTCTGACTGCTCCAGGAGTCTCCATATACCCCAGCCACCACCCCAGTGCATATGAGGCTGTGTCTCAGTCAGCCATGTGTGGCAGCTTCAGATTCCTGAGGGCATCTCAAATGACACTAAATGCCTGTGTCTAGGCAGCTGATTTGAGCCCACTAGGTCCCTTTCTGTAAATTAGGCCATACTTGTCAGAAAGAGAAGCTGCTGATAGCTGAGCCCTGCTAACAGCACATGAGCAAAAACAGGTTGGTTTTGGTCAACACAAATTCTTACCTGAGCTTGTACAGTGTGGAGCTCCCTATGCTTATGGTCCTGTGAGGCTTAACCTGTTAGGTGCTCTCAGAGAAAACCTGGTCAGTAGAACATCTTCCAAATTTCGCAACAAGCCTGCATTGACAGGAGGCAGGGCAGAGCCTGACACAGGTTTAAGGAGGGAGGCAGCTGGCCTGGGAGCAGCACAGGAATTCAGTAATCCGACGGGCTGTGTTCCTGGCCGGCGTGAAGGGACCTGCAGCCCCAGTTGGAGGATGCAAGTGCTCAGAAGCCCGTTCAGCTACGTACTAAGCAGAGATAGATTTATGTTGCAGTAACCAGTCACGTATCATGGCAAAAGGTGTGTGAGAGAAGTTCAAAAGGCTCCTCCTTACACGTAGGAGGGCAGTAACTAACAAGAATCTAACCCAGGAGAAAACTGTAACTAGCAATATTTAGCAAGGCATTATCAAGTAGCTTCGAGTAGTTTTTCTGACACAATTTAAAGAACTAAATTCAAATCATGTTAAAGTACATGGCTTTCTCTAAGAAATAATTTGTCAGACTGCAATGACATTTTCAGTCTATGGATAGGATATGGAGATACAAAAATCAGTGGATTATGACATATTTACATAGGATTTCTTTTGGAAGGGAACTTGTATTGCTGTTACTTGCTAAATGTAGTTTTGCAAAATCAAGACAGATCATTACTGAATGTCTTTCAGCATGGTCCTTTTGAAGTAAATACATATATAGTGATTTTGTATCATTTGAATATGCGGTCTTTATAATGTCCAAAGGAATAATAAACAAGAGTGTGTTACTGGTGTACATTGTACACTAGTACCTGAGATGTTTTAGGGAGTGAGCACAAGAATTTTCATATTAGAATACTCAAGCACACTGCCCAATGTGCTCATTAAAATATCTAAATTAGATCATTCTTCTAAAATACAGTGTATACTCCAGCACAGAGTCATTCCCTCTTTCATTAACCTAACAGTAATGGTTTCATGAAGCCCAGAATGTTGAAATATGTAACAGAAGACAATTAACAGAAAAATGCATTTGCTAAAGAATTATTTGGAAAGAAAATCCCAAGATATGTCCAAAGAAGGGTTGTTATCTATTGCTAGAAAAATAATATCGGTGGCAAGGTGCCAAAAAGCTGTGTATACAGATTATTATCTTTATTAAAAGCTTATGTGTAATATTTAGAAAGCTGTTTCAGTATTGAAAACTAATTATTGCTTTGTCTGTCTTGTGCTTTAGAGCTTGAATATAAGACTCGTTGGCAGTAGTGATGAAGCTATAAAAAGAATCAAGTGGAAAAATTTTGTTCTTGTATTTTTAAGGACAAATCTTGTAATAAGTATCAGTGTATATTTTTCCCAGAGACTTATGCATTTCTTGTAATGTTTACTGCCTTAGTAGTTAGTCATCTTGTGATCGGCCCAAGAGATAATTTCCAAATGGCCAGGACAAATGCTATATGAAGAGCAAACTTTCGGTTTTAAAATTACTGAGTCATTTATGAGCAAACATTGCTCATCATAAATGTTTTTAATATGAACAGTATTGTCATAGTGCAGAAAAATGCTGGTTTATAATACAAAAATTTACCAAAGTAAGCAGAATGGGTTTCTTGGGGTTTTTTGCATTTACTAGAAGGTGGAAAACAGTTTCAATTAAAAATATATGTGCAGTTGTTTTGTGTAGCAGTAACTACCAAACAATCTGCATACTACAACGAAAATTCATTGCAGTTTTTCTGTTCAGTAGGGATGGTTCAGTTGTGCATAACTAATTAGTATTTCCTAACTCCGGTTGAACTAGAATTCTATTTTATCTTATCTGATAGTAATATGTTGATTTAGTAACTGCAGTATTCACTGCATTCAGTCTTTGGTTAGCAAGTTTTCCAATTTTAGAGGGTGTCACTTAGATTTTAGTAATGCATAAATGAGGGCAACTGCTTTGCCAGAGCGCTCTCTAGTCCTCTGGGATGACGCTGTCAAGAAGGACAGTGTTCTTGCCAGCCTCCTGGCATTGCAAAGCACCCTACTACTGGTATAAAGCATAAAGCCAGAATATAAAATGGGGGGGGAGACCCGGGGCATGGGCAAATGTGGAACTAGTAGTGGTTGCACAGAGGGAGGGGGATTGAAAGGATCCCTTGGCACTCATTTAGGGGCTGAAGGTGAGAAGTTTTTGAAAGCAAGTCAAGGCAAGGGACAGCTATGTTGCAGAGCTATAAGGAGACTGATTTTTAGAAAGGCTGTGCTTTGCTCAGCGCAAGGGAATCTGCAATAGACCTTAGTGCCATATCTGAGAAGTAAAAGCCATGCAAGCAGTTTTGTGGTAGGCTGTAATAGAGAAGGAGAATAACAACAGAGGTGGTGTTGCCTGGATGGTGATGAATTTGAAATTAGCCTTAAATGTTACTGCATGCATCTCCACAAAAGAAGGTGACTCTTTGCAAGAGGGACCACATTGTGATTTGGAACCAGATTATTTCACTTTTCTGTTAGATACTGGGTCAAACATTTTAAAGGGTATAGTTGTGCTGAAAAATAATGACAACAGATTCCCATGATAGTAAAAGAGCTTTGTGCTTTTGGCCATGTTTAAAATAATGAAAATCTTTTTCTGATGCTATTTTGACATTTCAGCTAGCTATTTCTTGAAAGCCACCATTATGTTATGTAAGTAAGTACCAAACAGATGCATCTGAGATGTGAATTAGGAATTCTTAGATTCTGACCTTCTTAAAAAAATTTTTGATCTCCCAAAGGGGACATAAGTAAAAGCTCGGAGCAATTTGAAAATTAAGAGAGATAAATGTAGTTAATGAAGACTGGAAATAATTTCATTTAATTATCACATCTTAAGTTTTGTCATTCATTAATCTTTTCAACTAAGTGAACCAAATTACGACTTTTTCCTTTTTTATTTGATATTAATATATTTTGTTATGCTTGTGCAGGTCCACTGCAGGTGGTTATTCAGTTTCAAAGCGTTAACTGAACAACCAAGATGTAGACTGGCTAGCAACTATGTGAACAGCTTCAGTATTTCACCCTAGCCTGCTGCAAAAAGCAGAAGGAGCCATCTTTCGCTGGCCTCTTACTACTGCTCAGTGCTCTTGCAAAATATGCTGACAAAGTTTAATGTCTTTGATCTGTAAGCTCTTTAGGTGCTGTCATTATATAATTAAACAGAAGTCACAGAAGGTTAAGAAGATTTTGCATCAAGTTCTGTTTAGTCAGTCCCCTTTCTCTTGTACACTTTCAAAGGCCTTCATAGAAATAAAGATACCTGTGCTTGGCCATTGTGGTAGCCAGCTCTGCAATTTCTTCTCTGGGGGAAGGAGAGTAACAGGAATATAAGTTGAGATGTTATTTCACTGACTAACAGTACTGGTAGGTTATCCAGCAGAGAATAAGGCACAGAACCTGAAAGACTGATGCAATGCGTGAAAGCAGAGTGAGAACCCACCAGAGCCTAGTAGTTCCCTTTGCACAAGTCAGCATTGCTGTCTGTGCCAAATATTTAGAGGCAAAAATGTGGCCAGAGGCTACTCAACTGTAATTCATTCTCACAAGCTTTGCCACACCTGCCACTTAAACAGAGCACTTTAATAATTTCATCTGTCAACAGATTCTTTATTGAAACTACAATGTCAATGACAGATCTGGATTTTGCATCCCTCAGTCTGCAAATAGGTTTATTATTGCAGAATAATGCCAGGCTATCTTTCATGTTTGATTTTCATAAATGCTTTCCTTTAGACTCTCCCCCAAAAACATACAGGAAGGTAATTTCTTTGGCCTCCTTCTTTTTGCACAGAAGTGACGCTCAATCAATTCCCACTGGAAGCTTTCTCAGGGAGCACAGCTGTGTCCCCCCCGCTGTTCTGAGGCGGCGTGCTGGCGTTTCAGCCCTGTGCTCAGCGGCGGTTCTGGATGAATTGCTTGCTGATGTTATACTTGACCAAAGAGGCTGAAAATTGTTGAGCCAAGCTCAGGGTGTATTAGGATTCTTCCAGGTTCCTGAAAAAGTGCACGGCTTTGCAAAGCACTCAAATGCTGTAAGTCGCTGGGGCTTGCCTTTGCCTCTCTAACTCTTTCTGTGGTGGGTGTTGGGTTTTTTCCTCTTACGGTTCTGCCAGAGCTCCTAATTGGGGAGCTAGTACCTTGGCGAACACCCAAAGCAAAAGGAGTCAAATGCTCGTGTTTTGATGAGGTGATGGAAACTGGCTTGACGGGTACCTCTGTCTCTCATTGCAGCCCTCTCAGCTGTCAGATGCGGTGATCTCCATGGTAACTCAAACCCCCAGACTCTTGACAGCAGCCTGCGAGGAGCAGCATTCAGCAGCTCAAGGGTCTCACGACCAGGTAAGCCAAAAGTAATCACCAAACAGGAGCTTACCTCGGGTATGCGGTTTCCTATCCAACTGCCTTTCAGGTTTTTCCATGATGAAGCCACGCATGCAGTTAGTTCCTCTGTATATACATGATGATGTACTTCTACCGGTGCTGTTATTTAAGGCTACGGCAGTCCAGGTCTCTCAAATAGAGATATTTGACAAGAAGACTACATTTACTCAGGGTTGTTTTTTAAGCTACAGCTTGAAGAGCCACCATGTAGCAAAGCAAAGAAGTACTGTACAATTCTTTAAGTGGCTTCGGTAACTTTAATTGTATTCACTGGATATATAATTATTATTATTCCCTGTAGTAATGGATAGTTTTATTTATTTTTGTTTTCTTTTTGGTCTAGCTGCTAAGTATAGTAAGCTAATAGTTTTTAGTAAACTAAAAACTTAGTAAGCTAAGTTTTTGCAAATTGTGTGTCAGGCATGAAGAAGTTGGGCATCAGTGGAAGTATAGGTGCTGCACTCAGTTTTTGTGTCGTTAAGGGCTTTTTGACACCTATCTCTAGATAGAAATATATCTCTATGCTTGTTTTTCTTCAATTCATCCATTAAGACTAGAAGAATCCAGTCTGGTAATGTAATTTGACCCTCCGAATAGCACAGGCTGTTGAACATCCCTTAATTTGTTTGAATTTGAATGTGTTCCAATATTAAAACTTGTAGTGATGGAGAATCCATTACATCCCTAATTATGATTACTTTATCCTTCAGACTAGTTCTTGTCTGGACTTTTTTAGTTTCAAGTTTACAGCTTCAGTATGCCATGATTTAGTATATCTACACAATTATGAACAGTTTTACTGCACTGCATTCAAAGAGCAGAAAACGGACTTGCTATTAATTTCAAACTTAAAGAAGGACAAGTTGAATTTCTCTCAATAAGGAATGAATCCTTTAATGATGATTTTTCTCTTTAATTTCAAGGTTCCGGGGAAGACTTCTATGAATTTTCATAGAAAAAAGAAGAGGCCTTTTGATATCAAAGTGGCCCTTAATTTAAAGTATTATTTAATTTAAAGTATTACTCAGCCAGCACTGCAGAGATTACATTTGCTTTAATATAAGAGTGTATGTGAATTTACCAGATTGTGTTGTGGATTTCCTCATAGTGCACACCCACAAGGCTCTCGCTAGCCACAACTGATGAGATGGACTATGCCTTCAGCATGGAAATGAGCTTGATGTATGTTGAATGCTAGAAATCAGACAGCTCATAATAGAATTTACACTACTTCAGACTGTTCAAGTGTTGCCTACAACATCTCTTCTCCATAGGTCTATAATCGGTCACTGAGCCAACAAAAGAAAATGGCTTTGTGGCACATCTCCGAACACGGCAGGCTCAACCACTTTGTTTCAAGTAGCCACAGCTGATGCTGATGAACTGGCATTACCGCTGAGGAAAAGCCACCCAGATGCACAGCTGCAGGAAATGCTGAACATAGTCCTATGGGGATGCACCTGCAGACTTTTTGGGATTCGCGGCGTTGCACGGAGAACTGCCAGCCTCATTATCTTGGGAAGCTAAAATGGGTTGAAGAGCTGATGCCCCAGCTGGGGCTGCCGTGGCTGCCCGCCTCGGCCCCGTGCCCGGCGGCCGGCGCTGGCGGCTCGGTCCCACCGCTCAGTGAAACGTCCTCTCGCAGCGGCGAGGCGCGAGGGTGCCGCCAGCCCAGCCTGTCTGCCGCGGAGCTGCCGAGACGTGAAGCATTCTCCGGGGCTGCGACCCTGCTGTTTCAGCACGGCCATCCTCAGCTGTGCTGCCGAAAGATGAGCGAGCCTGAAAACCACAAGCTTGTGGGATTCGTTGACTAAATAACGTGCGTTTGGCTTTTATGTGCCCTTTGAGTTTCTCTTTGATGGGCTCGAGTCTCTCTTCCTCCTCCTCAGATATGAAGATTAGAAGTTAACATCTCTTTTTGAGGCAGACATTTTTGCTAGGTGGTTTTGCTCTGGGCGCTGGGACTGAGGGGAAAAATACGGCAAGATGTTGAAATTACGAGCGTTAGCAACAGCAAGGCTGTTCTCCTGGCCGCGTTTTGGGAGGGGTGAGTAGAGAGGGAGCTCCCCCCGTAGCACACGCAATACAAAAATAAGCTATGCTGCAGAAATCCCTGTCTGCGTTTTGCTGTAAAGCTTCTCTGCAGGAAGAGCATTTCTCAGTGCTCTGAGGTGGGCTCTCATTGCACCTCTGATTTTTCGGTGATATCTAAGCAACTGCACCAACAAACCCGTCTTACTAGAGGGCTGTAGATGGGACACGACAAAACACAGAGTGCTTGTGCTGGGGGGTCAGTTAATTGCGGTCAGTCACCGAGTGAGCAGTCAGCCCGCTGGCAACCTGCGGCCAGTGGAAAATTGACACTTCCTCCAAAGAGGGTATGAGATGGAGAACTAAATTTCTAATTTATTTTGTTACTTTTATACATCAATAAATTACAAAAGGGTTGTCTCTGATTAGTGAGAAGAGCCACCAAGTTTGTATGTCTCAGAGTATAACCAGTCAGCCTATTACAGAGTAAGATTTTCCCCTCTAGAACATGCAAATATTTGCCTCGATGCTATAGCCCTTGCTTTGTGAGAAGTCCCATAAACTGCCTGAGGTTGGGTCCACTTCCACAGCAAGGCAGAAAGCAAGAACAACCATGGGGAACTCCTCTTCCCTCAACCTCAGTGTACTTCTGAAATCTTCTGCACTCCCAAAACACAAACTACTTGGCCTTCTCCAGAGTATATGCCTGGATAACATACAACTGGTTTCAAATTTCTGGGCCAAAAATACTTTTTGTAAGTTTTATGTAAGTCAGTTACAGAGGTGGCAGGATTTATAGCAAATTTTACTGCAGTTTCCTTGCTGTCCTTTCAGACCTCTACACTGACCAGAACTTCCAGCAGACCTATGCTCTTCACAGTGCAGCAAAAAGATCTATACATGTGCCATGTCACTCCTCTTTGCAGTCAAGTTTGGTGCCCAAAGATCACAGTAAGAAACCAGCGCAGCCCAGCACGGTTTATATACACGCCTGTGTACCAAGTTCAGGTACCTTTACACACCCCAGTGACCTTGACACATCATTTAGATACTGAAAAAATCTCCATAGAAAAACAACTTTTCCAGTAACACAAGTGGAGAAATGCAGAGTTTAACAAATTTCATAGGCTTTATCCACCTGTTTTACTTAAGTCTCTTATTCTACACAATACCCAAAGAACTGCTGTCACAAGAATAGCTCTGCTCCCTTGCATTTCTTGTTTGCCTTCTCTTAGAACTACACCTGCCTTTCCTGGGAATTGCATTATTATGGAGAAAATGAGATCCGAAGGCTGTTGACCAAGGGCAGGGCCTGTTCCCAACATGTTTGCCTAACCTATTTTAATGGCCTCTCCTGATGGATGGACTGCACAGATGATCAACTCAGGTGCTGCTTTGTTGGATAGTTCCCCAGAGCGATTTAAGTCATTACTTCTTCACCTTCTCATCACAGGCATAGGAACAGATTTTTCTTTGCTCTTTTGCAGAAAATTTTCAAGTACTTATCTTTATGATTTTTCCTCCCTGTGGCTTTTCCAATGCTTTTCCTCCCTTTCATGCACAAGGACATCAGTCTCAAAGACTGCCAAAGGCAATTCTCACTGTGTATTTCATCAGCAAGCTTAAGCCATATTGTTAGCAAAAGCTGGTTACCTCTAAGCCAACATTAACCCTTCAAGTTGGAAGCAAAAGAAAATACAGAGTCAGAATAGTGTAAGAGAGATTCTCTCATCTGACAGCAATAAATTTCTTTTTCTGATTTTGGGCTAGTGGGATGTCATAATCTCCCTTCAGTATGCATCGAAGAAAGAACATCAGAGATGAACATATCTGAGGTGGGAGAAAAGAATAGAAAACCAGATTTTGAAAATCTGAGAACTTACTGCTCTCTAACAAAATAGTAATGAAAGACACAAAGTCTTTTCAGAAGCATTTTGCAAAGCTGAGGATACATGGCAAAGGGAAGGATTGCTCTGGACTCTGAAAAGACCACCTGAAGCCAGAATCTATCTACAGCAGTTGTAGTTTTCAAGATGTGGATGCCCAGTGTGACTTTCTATTAAAGAAGTATAAGCCCTTGACATCACTCTCAGCTAAAACAAGATCAGAAAGCTACTTGCTGCACTTTCTCTCTCTCCCCACCCCTCTCCCCCCAAAAAACCCCCAACAACCAACAGCAGCAGCAGCAAAACAAAAAACCCCCAAACCAACAACACCGCACAAATTTTCCAGAAAAATAATCAGTTCCCAGTGAAGATCAAACTGGAGCTTACTGCTCCAAATCTGCCCTTGATTAAGTATGGAGCCTTCCACCACTCAACAGTTGTTACGAGGTTATAGAGAGAAGTCTCATCTAAAATGTCATATAACCCAAAAGTAATTAACCAACTCTGACAAACACTGTACTACAAACCTACTTCAATTTTAACCCGTATCGTATGCTGGAAACTTCCAGTTGAACATTCTGTATTTTCTTATTTGCCCACATACGCTTGTTATTAAAACCACATGGGGGCACTGAATCATTTCATGGTTCGTTTGGAGACAAACACGCAGAAAATTGTGGGAAACAAGTATAACCCTAAGAGTCTGGGCAAGCCTGTGTAGTCTGAGGCATGCTGTGGTGCAGAAGCTTGAGCTACAGGACTATGTTATTCTGGGGCTCAAAAGTGAAGAGGAGAGAAGTCACCATATACGTACACTGAATTTCTGAGTAGACCATTAGCAAAGTCAGCCAGTGTGGCAGTTTTAACCCTCAGCGCCTCGCAAAATACCACGTGTGGCTCAACTGTTAGATTACAACAAAACCCCTTAAGTGAGGCAGTAGGATAGTCTTTCATTTCTGAAACTGGTCTGGCAATGAGGAGAATTCCCCAACTGCATAGAAGTTAGAAGCATAACCTCAGGCAAAGCACTTAATCTTTCTGGATCTGACATCTGGAAAAAATGGTAGCCCTTCATCTTGTCCATTGGACTAGAAGGTCATCAGCTCAAAGATGACCTTTTGCTGAGAGGACAGTCAGTAAAACAGTAAGGCTTTGCTTTTGATCGGGTTTGTATGGATTATTCATATTACGGCAGTGGCTGAAGGACCCAGACATAATATGCCACCTCAGATGTGCAATGATAACACACGTGAAGTCCACCTGAGAACACAACCTCCTTCCATTAATGATTACTGTCGCATTCAGAAGCATAAATTCCCTGAAGGGAAAAATTTCTGGATAAGTATTTTCCATAATACATCTTGCCTATAGATCTTATTCCCCAGCAACACAAGGAACATTCATATTATGTCCGCAGATCTCCAATTTTGCTTTGAAGCCTAAAGCAGCATGTACATAATGAGATATGCCCGCCAAAATGCACTGTGCTTTGTTTTAGTCAGAATGTATTAATAGATCGG
>JANZYA010000024.1:11673233-11683628 GCA_027575145.1 Gyps rueppelli | reverse complement strand
GTTATCAGCTATCTTGAATCATCCCAATTATGGATTAATTTCAGACAAAGACCAAGTATCAATTTTATTTCTGGACTTTTGCAAGTTTAGCTCCTGTGATGAAGTCTAGCTCAGTCTTTAGAATGAGCCCATTTAAAAAACTAATCAGAACACATTACAACAAAACACACCAAAATGTGCCATCAAAGAAAGGAGCAAGACTTAATGGACTCATTCAGATGAAGAGCAGAAAACCATAAGGTTAAAGCACACAAAGCTAGTACTGTGGCTAGAATGTGAATATAGTGCTCCAGAAGAGGCAACACATTCATGCAACTAACATGGAATAGTTGACGCTTACCCTGCAATCATGTATATATGCCCTAAATTAACAGAAAAGTCATCACATGACTCTAGGACAGCCCAAATATCAGCTCCCCTATCTTCTGTCACAAGACCAGAATGACGTTGCTTTTCCCATTTCAGTAAACAGTTAAGATGTGGCTGAAAAGTCTCACCACAGGAAGGGTTTAAACTCCTTTTTAAACAGTACAGCTATTTCTAACCCAACCTTAGAAGAGAGTGTAGTGTCCTGAGTGTCCGTCTTTCACGTGTGGCAAACTGACATTTCACAGCAAGCAAGATGCAAGAGTAAAATGGATCCAACTACAATGGAGTGTGTGGTGGTGTTTTAACATTTTTTGCTGGGAAACCTCTTAAAATGTTTGGGGATTTTGTTTATTTAAGTATTATAAGACTGACTTAGCTTTGAAAGAGGGGATTAATCAGGAGTGGTTTAAATCGCAACTTCATACCCATTAGCTGTGCAGTCAGCTTCCTGCAATAGGAGAGAAGCTGCAAGACTCAATTTATTCCTACGCACTTCCTTCCCCTTTCAAAAAAATGTTGATACTCTGAGACATAATAAAGCTTCAGAGAATGGGACAGCTTTGGATTTTTAATTAAAATAGTCTCAAAACTTCAGTGACAGAAGGTGCAACCAGAAATGCGCAACTCCCCCCCCACAAACCCAAACCTAACTCAGTGGCCTGCAAAATGGGAGCTGCATTAGTACAAACTCTTGCTTTGGTTTTGATTGCTCTCCCCATAATACTGCTTTCTTGGCTATTGCCAGTCAGTGGAGGAAGCCCCTATGCCACCAAGTCCTAAACTGTGGAAGGCAACTCAATGGACATGTATGCTGGCGCCCTGTGAATATCTTCAAAAAACACGTTGGGCTGCAAAGCACTGCAGGGATTGGGAGGCCCTCTCCCATCTCGGATTACTCAGTCTGCTTTGTAACTGGGCAAAAGGTAAGGATTTAAAAAAGAACGTGTTAACTTATAAACACTCATGGGCAATAAAGGAGCATAGTTACAAAAATGAAACAATGAAAACGTGTCATTAAAATTACACCAAGCAATAATGTTTTCCTTTTGCCGCATTTCATGAGAGTTGATGGATGGCTAATTATCCTCATTTGACCCAAGATTTACTTGAAATGGAGTCCTCTTCAAACTAGTTTTCCTGCTCCTATTGTTAAAGATGTCTATTAAAGCCTTTCAGAGTACTTCCCCTGGGTGACCTGTTCTTTCCCTACCGCACTTTCCCTGCCAGCTCCTTCCTCTTTTTCCTGTTTATCCGCTTCTCACTTCCTACCAGTAAGCACTGGATTATCACACAGAAAGATTTGATGGTTTCCTTCCCCCTTCCCTTCAAGGACTCCTGACTAATATTTCTATTGTATTTGCTCATTAGCCCATTCTGGGGAGAGCTTTATGCTGCTTTGCTGTTTATATTTTTCTGAAGGAATATTGGTAAAACATTTTATATCACGTACCAAAAAATCTTGAAAGCATAATTTCCTTCCTAGACTCTTTGCGAGTAGCATGGGTATAAACCATTCATTACATTTGGGATGGGATGCCTCACGCTTCCCTGTCCCTACCTACTCTGTCAATTTGAGGGAGCTGTTTCTGGATATCCTGCCATAAGAAACAAACTGAAAAGGTGGTAAAGCCCAAGTCATCAGTGAACAGGACAGCGAGGAGCAGGCCTGCAATCTCTGGGCTTGCAGAAAAGTACAAGATCTCTGATGATAAAAAAGAAGCTCTGAAAGTTATTCAGAAATAAATCCCCATGCTGGAGGATCCCATCTCTGCGGGGAGAGCACAAGGCTGGGAGGAGGCCAACAGGTCTGCGTGGCAGTCACCAGAGTCCATAGACATGTTAGGAGAGACGGGACAGACATGGCAGCAAGATCTGGCCCTTGCCTTGGCGTTGGGAGGCGGTGGGGACATGGGAGACCAGACTGCTCACAGCACCCCGTCTTTTTCCTCGCAGGGACACTGACATCTATGATGACGTTGAGATTTACGGTAGGTGCAGAGGGAACCGCTGCCGTAGGCCCTTCACCAAGTGCCGGAAGCATTTCAGGCCTGTGCAGAAGGGGTTTTTTCTCTGTGGGATGACAAGGGGTGAAAAGTTTTAAAGTCATGGAAAAGCCTGGACTGACAGGCCGATGTTGTTTCTGAATCTTACTTATATCTGCATGCTGCCTCATTTTTCAAAGTAGGATTTAAATGCATTTGAAAACTACACCCACTGCCTGTGGGAATTTAGCTGCTTCAGAAACTAACTTCAGTGATGTGCACTGTCTAAAACAAGCCTTTACTCGCACTGCTGCTTATTTTCAACTGTCAGCATGCATACAAGTGGTATCCATATAATGAAGGATCAGGTTGAAGGCACTTCCTTCATTGAGACAGATTTCTCTCCATTAAATCATCAGTTACGTACTCTTTGTTGTAGCTGGAAATTACCACTTGATATGGAAAACTACCATTTATTATTATGCTCATTGAAACTCAGGACCTGAAGATAACAAAAAGACCAATTATTTTCCCACCTGCTATAAACAATTCTGGTTGTGGGTTCTTTCGGTGGTTTGGGTTTGGGGTTTTTTTATTCTAACTGTGCAGCAAACTTTTTCAGTAGTTAATTTCAAGGCAAGGTACCAATGATTTGGCAGTTCCTCTAATATTGTCCGTGTGATTTTGATTGCTATAATAATTGTATCAAGTAATAACTAGAGCTTTACATGATACCCTCCACAACTTTCTGTGTAAATACATTTTCACACAAACCAAATACAACCCGTGATCATGTTTGCTTATTTTCAGTTACACCACTGATCTCTACTTCTTACATTTTCCAGTGCTTATTTCATTCATGTATTTCTGAGTCCTTGACCTTATCACTCCCAAGCCTGTTGAGAATGTGAAGGAATGGATACAGATCTGCTACAAGTGATGTTCATTGCATTTTCATTTTTTCTTTTCTCATAAAGAGAATCCTGAAAGTCCCCAGGAGCTGAGGCTCTGTAGCTGTCACGTCACAGTGCTATGCCATAAAGATGCAATGGAACCTTTTTAATACTGTTATTTCATTTCCATATGCTGATTAACAATGGTACAAGCTTGGTATTCCAGAACTCACTGCCACATTACAGACTTACCACACATCCATTAATATGTGTGTTCATATAGAGAAAGTATTCTCAGCAGCATTACTTTAATTTGCTTTTACTAGAATTTACTGAGACTGATGATCATTTTAAAAGGACCACCTGCCTTAACTTTATCTTGCCTTCTGTTTTTGTTGAGAATCTTGTATGCCTTAAGTCAAAATTCTAAGGTTGGCAAATAGAACAGGCAAAAAAAACCCCCTAATTAGACGGTTAAAACTGAAAAAAAAAATATTCTGTGATAGGGCTTAAATACTTGTGAGATATACAACTATAGTGAATACTGGCCTGGCTCTGCAATTACTGAAGTCAGTGTGAGTTTCCATTCTATTATCTGAGTGAGAACAGAATCAGAGCCAGTGTAGAGGGCTCTTTATAACAGCCATACAGGCTTATAGCTTTATTAAATGGAATGGAGGCAAAGTCCAAATGGTCTTAAAAAAATAGTTTTAAAATTAGCTTTCAGATGTAAAGTAAGCTAGCATATTAATAATTGCACTATTTTATTGGATGACTCTCAGTGTCATAGAGCAACAGATTGAGTTGATAATGATCTGAAAAGTAGTCTATGTGTCCTGAATTCACTTAAGCTTGATAAATTGGTTTGGCTCCAGTAAAAACCAACAGAGCCTTCTATCAATACGTGGACTAAACCTTTGTTTTGACCTCCTCAATTCCTAACTATGTAACCTCTGAGGAATAAAAAAGAAAAACAAAAAAAAAAAAGAGAAAAAATAGTATATACTTTAAATAAGTAAACACCACCTAGAAAGCTCACTGACTGCCACTGCAGAAGTTTACCACTTTTGAGAAGGATAACTAGACATCTCAGTTGCAGTGAAGCAGCCTTGAGCCTTCCTCTTTTTTGTCTTTACTAAAGTATAAGCAAGGAAAATTGTCCTTTAAATTTGTCTACTGATGCCTTCAACAGCACTCCCCCATGGGCTGATGAGCTGCTCTCTGCCTATCAGTTGTTCCTTTTTGAGAATCCATGACCATTACTCCTGCTGAGAATAATGAATGGTGATTTATTTCAAGTGTACACAGCCACTGGGGAACAGAAACTAAAGGAAGTAGCTGCCATAGAACCTGTTTGTTTCTCATTAAAAGTCGATTTGCTGGACTACTTCTCAAAAGCCACTTTAAATGATTCTGAAAGAACTGACTTAAAATATCAAAGAAGTATTAGAAGTCAATGGCTATGAGCTGTTTGCACAAAGAACAATGTTCCTGCTTCTATACCATTTACTGTCACTGTATGGTTGCTATTGTGAGGTGATCTTTCCTTAGTGTTGAATCCCAGGAATAACAAGATCCATTCCTTGGCTTCCTCTCAGCTGCAGAATCTCCCATACTCTCTTGCTGTCTTTGTAGCCTCTGTGTTTCATTTTGCCTGGAATTCATGTTTCTGTTTTAGGATTTCATAAATAGTGTACTTAGTTTGAGTTAACTGAAGCTGCTAAACCGCATCAAATGACTCAAGGATCGCTCATTGTCAAGTACAAGATATGTATAATGTTTTTTATTATCTTGTATTCCTTGCAGGTAGAGCACACAAAGACGTAAAACCAGTCTTAACTTCTGGACTTGAATAGCTTGTTCGGGTAGTTAACGTGATGATAGCTGAGGGCTGGCTTTAGAAACGAACCTCTACATAGCAATAAAAATCAGGTAGATGTATTGGAGATGTGTGTCCTGACTACTTAAGGTAGTAGCAGACCATGGCACATTGTAGGGTATGACACGGTCCCGCTGGTGCCAACAGCCTCCGGCACTGTGCCCGCTCACGCGAGCAAGTGTTGGGCTCCCCAAGTGTTGTTCCATAGTCACTTGGAAATGGCTTGTGTTTGCCTATAGATCACAGCCTGGGAACGTTGTCTTGCGTTGTCTGTGGGCTGAAACTTGGCAGACCTCGCGACTGGGAATGGCAGAACACGGATCTGTTTCTTATTCTGGCACTACTTGCGTGCAGCAATAAGTCAGATTCTTTGCTCTGCTCTTCTGCTCTGTGAAATGGGGATAATTACTATCCATTCTGGAAAAAAAAAAAGAAATCTCTGATTTAGATTTATTCCAGGTGTGGAGCATTAATATTTCTTGAAAAGGGTTAATTATCTTTCTTTAGAGTACAAAACACACATCTAGAATACAGCATGCAGTTGGAAGTTCCTCAGTCACTGAAAGATGTCAGCAGTTTGGAAGAAATTCAGGGAAGAGGAGCAAGAATGCTGGAGAGGCTGAAGGGATTGATTTATGAGGGAAAGAAGATGAAAAGAAATGCATGAAACTTGGCTAAATGATGTCTAAGTGGGAGATATGATTATCTGCAAGTTGTTGAAGAACGTAATGGAGAAGAATCCCTTAGGGTGGTCCAAGGAAGGTAGAAGTAAAGCTAATAACCTGAAATAAAGCTAAGTGTAACTTGACTATTGAGAGATGCTATTTAGTGGAGATTTCTTGTGCTGCCAGATCACCTTTGCAGAGGAGGAAGATGTAGTTTCATTTTGAGAGTACAGGTGTAGTTTGCCTGGATGTTTGCTAGTGCCTGTCTCAGGGTAAAACGGACAGGCAGCAGGGTGGTGGAAAGTAGAAAGACAATGTATTTTTCATCTCGTTTCTGGTTTTGTGTTCAGGCACGCTTTTATTGCTTGAATGACAAGGTATAACCTACTTTCTAGACTGTTTGTGGAAGCATCTAGGTTTTTTGTTTTTTTGTTGTTTTTTTTTTTAAATTTAGTTTAATTTTAATTAAATTCAGTTTAATTTTAAAAAAATTTAATTTTTTTTTTTTTAATTAAAAAAAAAAAAAAAAGTTGTTGCTGTCAGATCTGCTATTCTGTAGGGCTCGGTTGTGGACTTGTTTGTGTTTTAACTGAGGAAAAAGTTTCAAGGAGTGTTAATTGACAGGATGACGCTTACTTTCCAGACTGGTTGTATGACCAAATACATAAAAAGGGGGACATAATCTCTAAACTCACAAGAGAGTTTTGCTTAGTTTAACAAGCTACTTAAAAAACAAACAGGATTTGAAAGGCAATTTAAACTACAGTGCTTTGTAAGTTATGCTAGAGTGTGTGTATGAGGGAATGAGCTACTGTATGAGGGAATGATGAAGTGCTTCTTGCTGAGGTGGGTGATATGTGGCAGCTGTTTTAGTTGTAAATGGGAACACTGCATTATATAGTCAAGGTAAATGAGTGAAAAGTATTGTTCACCTTTGAAATCAAGAACAAGTTTGGGGATGCAGGAACTGGATGTTTAAGTGTCTTATTCTAAAGAAGACAAAAGCTAACAATGACAGTCTTTGGAAAAATGCTTATTTCAACATATGTTGCACCTAGGAATGTCATGCCAGTTGATAAGAATTTCAGAGGAAAGTTCAGTGAATCGTTTGAATAACTTAGTGCTAATTGTGGATTTTGTTTAACTGTCACCCAAGAATTGACCCTGTAAAACTCTGCTTGGTTTGCAAAATCATGATCTGTTGATGTGTCTCATGACATCTTTTAAAAGATTGGCTCTAGATATGCCCATTTCATTGGTTTTGGCATGTTGCAGTTGTCTTGTGCTCGATTATTGTAAAATGTAGCGACTTTTTAAATCTAATTGGAACATACCTGGTCTCAGGCATAGTTCACTTTCCTTTCTGTCTCTGCCTTTACTGTCTAGTTGCTAGTAAAGCGTTCATCCTTTCTGAGTCACTGCAGTGTGTTTGACTGCAATTCTTTTTTTCTCTTTTTGACTTGATACAGGAAAAATTGCTATATGTGAGATGAGTTAAAAGCTACCTTATTTCTTAATGTGAAAGAAGCAGTGCATATCTAACGCTTGTAACAGCAGAACACATTTCTGAATTGAGCAAATTTAAATGTAATAAAAGGCACACTTTACATAAGAGATACAAATGAGAATATTGAAATACAAGCTTTTTTACTTTTCTGTTCTTTTTACCTGGACAGGATAACAGTAGTTAAGTTTCTTACAACGAGTGAAGACAAACTTGTTTTTGACCTTGTCTTGTTGCTAGTGACTTTTTGCCTTGCATTTATAAGTGTTTATTGCATCTGAGAGAGCAAGTCTGTTTTCACTGTTTCCACTGCTTGTCGTGCTGGAGGGGTTGAATGTGCCATAAAAGTCTGTTCTGAAGTAATAGCACGGATGTGCTCCCTAGTTCAGGGGACACAATGCCTCTGGGATCCTACAGTATTGGTGTAAGATGACATAAAGTGGTAAGAATTAACCAATATGCCTTATTCTTGAGAATCCCTTGTATTCTTATGTGTGTAAATTAAGGGTAGAAATGCTGAATATGTGTTTCCCCCTTAGCATATTGTGGAGATGGTGTGTCTTTGGTGTTTTTAGATTTTGCCACATACTTTTTTCATTGGATGGGATCACACGGTGGCTTGCAAAGTGGTTAATAACAGTGGGAAAGCTTTGTTGTAAGAGCTGTCGGTGAACAGCACTACTCTGCATAATTTCAATTCCAGTTAAAAACTGTGGGTTTAAAAGTGGGATTCAAACCAGTTATTTTTTAGCACTCCACTTAAGCAAGGGAGTCGAATAGAGGTTAAATAGTATGAGGGAAATTAGAGTTATGCAAAGATGGAAAAATGCAACAGTAAAATAATGTCACGTTGTTTTCTATAACTTCCCCCTCTAGAAATATCTTAATTGTGTTCTTTTTTTATTATTATTATTTTTTAAATTATTCAAGGGGTGTCTCACTTTCTTCAGGTAGCTCTCAACACACCAACGTAGCTGGCATTTGTGGAATATTAGTTACAGGGGTTTTTAAACAACTGTAGGAGACAAGCTTTAAATAGTTGACTGTAGATAAATGTCATATTCCTAACTTTGTAATTTGGAGGGCAGTCCTTACTGACATCAGCAGGAGTGGGGCAGTCTGAATCTTTTCATTGCACTGAGAATAATTAAACATCCTGTCACTAAGCAGCATACTTTTTTTTGTGGGAGATCTTGACATTTGGAATTCTTTGCTTGTGTTGCATTAAAATAGGATAATCTTCTTCTCATAGGCCAAATGAAATTTAGGCACATTTAATGTCCGTGTTGGCCCAGCCTGGCTCCTCTTCTAATAAAAGAAAATAAAAAATTGTTGGCTGCAAGGGTCTGGTGGGTTGCCATCCCTGTCAGTATCAGGTGAGGCTGAGCAGGATTTCAGTCAAGAGGAAAAACAAAAGCCCAAGGGCAAAGAAATCTGTATAGCTGTGTTTTATTTAAAAGCTGGAGATTAGCTCTGCTTGTTCTTTCACAGTCTCTCTTCCCCTACCCTCTAAAACAAACAAAACCTAAAATCCTTAAGGGGTACTTCAAGCATAAATCTCCTCTCCTTTCTGTGAAAGTTGGCTAGTGTAGTAGGGACGGAGGCTGGGAGAGGATTGTTGCCAGGGAAGCATCACTTCCCTGTATGATCCCCTCTTGAGATAACATGGAAGTAAAGGAAGTCTGAACCCATCTGCGTTCAATATTTTACATATCTTGATACCTATTGCACAGCAAATGAACTATCAAAATAAGTGCACATTACTGGATGATTTCTTTCTTCAGAAAATACTGGGTACACCTCTTCTTGTTGCAATTTTTTGTTGAGGTTGGTATTTACTACCTGCACAATTCCTTCCGTGAACAGGCTTACTCTAAACTCCTTAGAAATTCTTGGTTCATCTGACATTGCTATCTTCTGTGTTTCAACAATGTTTCCCATTTTAGAGATATCCTTTGATATAAGTAATGCTCTACGCTGGCTGACTGTGTAAAGGCATAAACATTTCTCCAGTTATCAGATAGAAAAGCTGCTGCTGTAAAAGTCCATTATCTCCTTCTGTTTGTTTGCCACAAGTCTGACTATTGTCTGCGACAGCCTTAAGTCAGACAAGGTGTCTGCTCCTGCTCACGATCATCAACACCCTTCACAGGAGGCAGAAGTTTTCAGAAAGCAAACCAAGGTCCATGGTTTGTGGGCCTGCCCGAAGTTTCTCAGGAGCATAGGCAAAACCAAATTTGTCCTCTTCAAGATAAGGAACAAGTAACTTTGTTTTCATGCACGGGGTGGTAAAATTCATTTTTTATTGCAGCAAAGCAGGTGCCATCTTCTACTCGTGCTCAGTCTCTGCTTAAAGCTGGCCACAGTTATCTCTGCCTACCATTTCCACTCTTGCCTTCATTTGCAGCCTATCAGTATTTTAAGTACCTGAACAAAGGCATGAAATATTTAGGCATTTGCTTCAACTGTATAACCAAAGAATTAAATGCAGTAAATAAACACTGACTTTAGTAAAGCTCAAACATTACATAGATTATAGCTAAACATTACATAGATTATAGCTAAACATTACATAGATTAAAGCTCTTCCTAGGTTCAGTATGTTGCAGATGCAGAAGCTTGCTGTGCTTGCAAAATAACTTTACACAATCACAACCTTTATTCAAGGAGGAGAAAGACTAGACTGAAGCTGGATATTTTTGCACACACATAAACAGACTTGAACCTGGCAGCAGCAGTGCCGGCCTTGCTGCAGTTTGTGCAGTCACTGATTTTAGTAGGGCCAGGGTCTCATTCCCTCTTTTTTAGAAAATAATCGGAGGGGTTGGCAGCATCTTTCACTAATGGAGCAGTAAGGGAGAGCCTTGGCTCCATTAGATCTTTAACTTCTAGATAGATAACGCTAATCTAAAATAGGCTCCCTCTATACTTAATGGATGCAGATAGACATCTCCAGAGGGTGTTTCATCCCACCTAGTTTTGATGTATACCAAGGAAGAACTGCCCTCAGGAGATGCATGTTTTTCCTTCAGGTTAGAGTAAACCTGTTTTAACCTGATTCCCAAAATCTTTGTTTTCTATTGTTTAAAGCCTTCATGTTCTT
>JANZYA010000024.1:9798989-9809388 GCA_027575145.1 Gyps rueppelli | reverse complement strand
TCAAGCAGTTACTGCCTTTTTTTTTTTCCCCTATGGGTTACTATCTCCTCCACATTGAAACTATCGCTAAATTATCTGTACTCTATTATCATTAACCAATGTGGTGGTGATGAGTTGGGTTTTGTTTTGCATGGGCTGCAGCTAAGGTTTGCTCAGTGGGTAGAACAGGATTTCTGAGCCTGGTCATCAGAGTCCTTGCCTCAATTCTGAACCAGTTTTGAGCTCCCAGGTCTTGTATGTGGCTGTTTGCAATAACAGTTCAGGAACAAGTCTTTGCAGGATGGGTCTTTTGTTTTACTGTACAAGAGGAAAAATCGCTTAAGTCTTTCTCTGCTTAATTGAGGTAATTAAGCCTTCTTACCTTGCAGCACAAGGGGCTCATTAATGTTTCTGAAGCATTTTGAAGTCCTTTGAGGAAAGATGCGGTTTGCTGTTGTGTCATGTTTGATAACTGTTGAAATTCAGTCATCTGGACTTGAAATATTGACTGAGTTGTACATACGTCTTTTGAGTCGTGCATGTAAGACAGTTTGGTCTGTGCATCCAAACTGTGAGGGGGACACCCAGCCCCCCTCAGGAGGCTGCCCCGGGGGTACCTGCATGTGGTGACCCTGTGGGGGTGTGCTTGTTTCCACGCTGGCCCAGGAGAGTATGAGTTTCCAAAGTTGCTCCAAGATTTTCTTCATTTGTTTACAGTTTGATAATGTCATGAAGTTACCTGTCTGAAAAAGCACATTTGTTTTTTGATGAAGAAAATAAACCTGTTTCCCTGGGAAGATGAGAGGTATTAGTATTATGCCTCCACCTCAAAAATAGTTTCAGATTTAGAGCTAAACTTTGAGGCTCAAATCATTGGTGTTGGCATGCCATGCAAGGCAGATCTTTATGATTCAACTTCCACGTTATGAAGGAGAAAGAGCAGCTTCAATCTTTCTTTTTACAGTAAAACTTAAAAAAAAAGGCCAGTTCATTATTTTCTTCATTCAGCAGTCCTCAGTTCAGTTTATCATTTTAGTCCTCAGTTTAGTTTCTAAACTTTGGGCATGCAATGGAAGACCACAACTGAGAGGAGGGCTCAGTGGCACCCGACTCACAGGTTTTTCCATGCAACAGCCGAGTTCCAGAATGGTGTGGCAAGACCTGCCATGTTTGTTCTGGGCAAACTATATAAATCCAACAAAAGTAGATTTGTATATCACTGCATCTTCCTTTAATTTGAATCAAAACCACTCTCGGCACTTTGACTGTTGGAATCATTTGATTTGTTAACCACACAACTACATGACAGTACTTATAATAACCATTAAGGAATAAATAAAGCCATTCTTGAACATATTAATGTTCTGCCCAGACCTTCTTTTCCTATGTTTCATGTACAATTTAGACCCGGGTCTTTTTTTGTCATTGTTTTTAAATGGCAACTTTCTAACACTGATTTTTGGATTGCGCAGTAGTGCTGCTGTAAGTTTTCACATTTGATCATAACAGAGGGAAGTTGTGCTATAGTAGAGAACTAAGAATTTGTCAGGCTTGATCTGGTCCATAGTTGCTAGAGATAGTGTATGACCTCTTCAAATAGTCAGTTTAAGATGTTTGAAAAGAAGATGCAAGAAATCACGATGGTTTGGGGTAACCTTACCACCCCTAAGATTTGATTTTACTTTTTACACTGTTGGCTGTAATGTGAGCCTTTACATTCCCTTCAAAATGGGTTAGCATCAAACATTTTAATTACGGATATTCTTATTATCCGTAAGAATGTTAAAACTCTCCCTACATCTTGGTCTCAGATCTGGGAACTGAGATCTGCAGCTCAGGGTGAACATTTGGCTACAGCAGTTTTGACCAAATTAAATGAATGAACGATATTAACAAGTAATCTAATTAAGTGCATATTACCATGTTTGTGTATATTCTACAGTCCATGCCACCTACCATAAAGGTATTAGAGCTCATCAGTGCAAAGAATATTGCCTTCAACTCCAGTAAAAGGAATAATTTCCCTGCAGGGCAGTAACACTCTTCAACTTGGTGAACAGCCACAGGCTGCGGGGTTGTGACTTTATGGTAAATAGCTACCTCTTTCATCAACAGAGCAATGAATTGGAAGAGCCCCTGGTGAAACGTATGAGGGTAATTTGATTTCTTCAGGTATAAACATGCAACCCACTCGTTTTCAGGCACTGCTAATTAGGCTGGGTTATCCAGATGCCTTGGGGTAATTATTTTGGCTGTACTTACTGATAGCTGGGAGGGTTGCAAATGTCAGCCGTGTTCTTTCCCACCTTTGGCCACTGTCCCAGTGATTCATACTGCAGTGATCCTAAGCAGGCATCCTTTCTAAGGGGCAAACAAAACATTTTTAACTTTACTGACATTTGAGGGGCAGACCAATAGCTCAACAGTCTACATAAAGTACTGACTCCCATTCACTGAAGTCCAAAAGAAAAAAACCCTGTAACACAAACTTAGTTCAGTTCATGAAAGCCTTTGCACTTGGTAGAAAAAGAGCGAATAAATGATGTCTTGATCTGAGCAAGCTGCACCATCCGCGGAGAACCTTGCCTGCGCACGGCACTGCCTCGGCTGGTCACGGCTTTCCTCCTGCGGCATCGCCTCGGCTGGGCGCAGGCACCGAGCAGGTCGGGTGGCTTGTGCCCATCACAGCGCTTGGAAAACTTTATCCCTCTCCCGCGTATTCCTCTCCATTCTCCTCTGTCTCAGTTCGTCACGCTCCCCTTTACCTTCTGCTGAAATTTTCAGGAAGGACTAATAAAATTATGTATTTATATGCTTGTTTTTCAGTTTCCTCTGTTTCACACCGTCTTAAAACAGGAAGCCCAGTCTTTCAGTAAGGGCTAGGCAGCAGACAGAGAATTTTTGATAATACCTTGACCAAGTTATTCATAGAGCTGCTATTAATCTAGGCCATGCTTGGAGAGGGCAAAACAAAATAAAAATTCCAGAACCTTACTGTCAAATTGTTTATACATAACTATACTATGAAAAAGAACAAGGATCCACTAAAGCTGGTTCTTCATTTAGTTTACTGGTTAGATGTTGTCCAAACTGACTAAAATTTGGAGAGCGGGATGGTGCTGCAAGCCCAGGGTGGGAGCGGGAGCAGCCACCACAGCCCCAGCTCCCTGGTGCACGGCTCCCGCGGGGAGCACTGGAAAATATTGCAGCTTTTGGATACCCTCTGATGGGAGGAGAGGTCTGCCAGGGGTGCACTGAGCACTGCCTGCCTGTCCAGAAGGGAATAGCTGGGGCTGTGCCTGGCCTCCTCCTCTTTTCCCCCTGGCTCCAAAGAGCCCCCAGGCATCCTGCTCCGGTTGATACCTTCAGTTCAAAAGATGCCATAAACATCATGAATGTGTATCATCAGTGAGGAAATAATCTGGGAGGAAAGGACCCCAAATCTAAGCGGATAAATGTTCACTTTGAGAATGATGCTGAGAACAAGCAGATCATTTACTGGACTTGAAAAGGACCTGCTCAGCATGTAGTTGTATACCTCAGAGGATGGCGAGTACAGGGACAAAGTGAACTTTTTAGCTCATTCTGTCTTTTGACACAGTGCAAAGGAAAAGACAGGACCGCATTTTCAGCTAGAGAAGTAACAAGCGCATGGGAACGGAGCGAGAGGATACTGTGCAGAAAGGTAAGGATTGAGAAAAAGGACAAAAAGGTTGTCCTTGCCTGCAAATGATGGGACAGCTTTGAGGGATATTTCACCTCACCTAGCTTGGGAGGTTGGTGGGGAGGAAGAGAAGCACATCTGCGAATGCCTGGGTTTGTGCTGTTGGCCATCCCAAGGCAGTCCAGACAGATGCCTTTACAGTCAGTGAGAGTCTGCTCACCTCACCTCATAGCCTCACTCCTGAGGCCAGGTCGTGGTTCCAGCAGAAAGCAGACTCTGCTTGGAGATGCGCAACAACAAGAAGCTTAAGTCCTTAGACTAATGGCTGGGGCACTTTATGAGCATGGGGCTGAGCTGCCAAGACTAGGTCTGTGTTTTGTATTAGATAATATCAGAGAATATGCAGAAGTAATCTAAAAGTAAGCTAAAGCAGTTTTCCTGTGACATATCCTCCAAATGAAACATGAAAAGAACACTCTTACTAAATTATCAAAACAGTTCTCCATTATTTGTTCAGTACTGCCTGAAATGATCATGAAAAGTGACTCAGTGAAAAATGACTGTGTCATTTTATAGAATGTAATATTCTGAGACAGAGGTGGTACAGAGCCATCATAAGCCAAGATTCTAAGGTACTATTAAATGTATCTTTCTTTTTCTTCCTTGATGCAGTAACTATGTGGCTCTGAGTTGCATTTATATGCAAGAGTTTATAGAAGCGAGGCTTAAATCTGAATTCAAAGCCAAGAAACAATGAGTTTAAAGACCTGCTGTGTTATGTCATATGTTGTAGTATACAAAGAGTTTTAAGTTTCTTTTAATTTTTATAGAAGTAGATAATTCTAATCAATATTAATCTCACTTCTTGTAGGAAACTGTAACTTAGGCCATCCATGTAGCATAAATTCCCAGATAAATCAAGATATCCATTTCAAACTTTGTTTAAATTCTTCAGCAATTACTTAGTCACTTAGAAGAAAATTGAGTTCTTTTAAATAAGTCAAGGAGCTACAGATCATTGTTTATCAGAATTCTTCTGGCACATCAAATATGAAGGAAGTTGATACAGTTTCTTATAAACAGATGGATATCTCGGTACCAAGTTCACTGGTGAGCTGACAAACACATATTTTGAAATGTCTCTGAGGTAGGAGATGTCCAGCTCTTTTACAGATACTGTTAATCTAGTTATTTTGGCATTTCTCCTATGAAAAATGCCTTTGCATTTCATTCTCAGATTTATCATATGTAGGAAAATTGTTAAACTTTGAAGAGCTCATACTGCCACTCAACTTACAAATTAATTCCTTCCACTCATTTTATTTTCAATCCTTCTGGCAAAGCTAGAGCTACATAGAGCATACTAGGTTAATATACACCCAAAGCACACTATAATAGAGAAAACAAATGCATACTTTAACATATAGCTTAAGGACTCCATTCTTATCTCATTCATACTCATAAGAAAGAGCAGTCTTTAGAAGTGTTGATCTGACAAATACCATCGATATCCTGTTAAAAAAAAAATTAAAACAAATTCAGTATGACTTTTGCAGCTTGTCAATACTTGAAGAAGGTTCTGAACAAGTATTCAGATGCTGGACTAATAACTTAACCAGCCTGTTAGGTAGCTTTAATCCAGTCATATGGAAACATAATGCAGTGTAGCAGCCCAGTGAAACATGAAACTATGAGAACAGCTGAATAAATTTAAACACATTTTTGAACATTCTAACCTTTGTCATAAAAATCTGATAATATAGAAGAAAAACTAATAACACTTTCTTTTGGTTTTGTTATTCTGTACAGTAGTTGAGAAGACTTAATATTTCTTGTGGTTGCTGACTTTAAAGAAGTAGTGACAATTTCTGCTTTTTGCCCCATATGAAGTCTATTCTTTCTCACTCATTAAGGAATGAATCTGGTTTCTGTTTTATTCAATATTGTATATACATCTCACTCATAAATATTTAAACTAAGTGAATATAGAATCTTAAACATGGAATATGCTTTCATTCTAAACTGGTGGCTGTGGGAAAAGGTAACAATATTTTATTCAAATAGCAGTGGTCCCTTTGGAAGAGAAAAATAAGTGTTTTGCCTAAAAATTGGATAGGCTTGTGCTTTCTGTAGGGCAGCAAACTTTTTACCAGATTATACCTATATTGTTATATTTATATGTATAAAATTCAGACTATAAAGGATCTATAGGAAAGGGTTTGCAGATACTCACTTCAAAAACACATGGCTAGTATTCAGCCCCTATATCTGGGGCTAATTTAATTCTTCTTCTCCATTCAAAGTGCCTCACTCCTGCCTACAAATGCAGAACAGATTCCCTGTATTTTCTTTCTTGAAAGTACCGTCATTTTATTCCTAACTGGGAATAGCATGAAATGGAAATACATTTATGACTCTACTTAAACAAACACCAAACAAAATAAAAGCAGGGATAATCTGAAAGATAGTTCCATAACAAATTGATGCAGAAAAATGCAGAAATATGAAGCATATTGAAAAGTACACAACTGACATTTTCTCCAGGAAGATTTCCTTTAGCAAACTGATTTTTGGAAGCAGCACAATGTAGCATTACCTAGAGTACTTAATTAATTTTGGCTTTATGGCCAGTCCAAACTGGTAATGCAAATTCATGGTTTTAATTTGATCCATGCAAGTAAAGTTCAATACAGGTCTAGGTATGCAGCAGGTCTAGATCCTGTTCTTAAGATACAGTTAAGAGAGTTGTAAAAATAAAGTTTTATTAAACTTAATACAATGACTAGTGGGCATCTGTGCTTTACAATGTTATGTCTGTGTGACTCTCCTATGTATATTACTCACTCTTCTTCCATATATATTGTACAGTCTGAAATGCTGAGGGATACTGAATTTTACATCCTGAGGCACAGTCATGCTGAGGCTTTCTTGAAAAAAGACAAGCTCTTTGTTATGTTTTGGAGTCTGTGGTTCAAACTGTAGCTTGTGTAGGTAGCTAATGGGTTCGACCAGCCCCTTCAGTAAAGCCTGGATCCTTTTGTGGGTAATATATCATTGAAACATAAAATAAGCTTTGATTATAAAAGGTGTCTTCTATAAACAAAGACAGTTACAAATATAGCACTTTGGGTTTACAAGGCAAAATCAGACCAAACCTCAAAACAGAAATGGAAACTAGATAATATTTTATTATGCGTTACAGAGATGTAATTAACTGATCAATATGAATCTCCTTTGTTGAATTTGATGAGGTCGCAGAATTAATTTTAAAGGGGAGACAAATCCACCCTTTATTTTAATTGATTTTTATGTGTAGACCAAGTGCCTGACCTGGACCGGTGGTAAAGACTGCTTTAGCTAAGTTTAGTATTGCTTCTCATTTTTCTTTTGTTTTTCTATCAAATAGAAAAAGAAGATGTGAGAGAACATAAAATGATTTAATCTCCATTTTGTCAGAACAGGAGGGTAGAACAGTATTTTCCACAAAATTCGGTGGCTATTGTTGACTTTTTTATGTTAAACCTATGTTCATGGAAATCAATGGCAAAAACTTTAGGGATTTACAAAAGGAAGTTTGGGATATGTTAGTTTTGCCCTCTGTAATTAGGCATAATAAAGAGCTTTTTGGTGTAGAGTTTTTTAAACAGCTTTGTCTGGAGCTACTCTTCCAAGCTCTGCTGGTTGAAATGTTACGGTAATGAATCCTAAATTCAAAGATGATTTCTTAAGAGTGTGGCTTTGTTCTCCTGTGCACACTGACAGATACAGGGAGAACAAAACCTTTCTTTGGTCTGAGATCAATACTGTAATGAAAATGCAAATACTTGTGTATGTTACCACAGCACCCATAGAAGCACCCTTCACACATTGGGGTTTTTTCCTCACTTTGATTGTCTGTACCAGCCCACAAATTCAGTCTGTGTTGGTACAGAGCCCCCGACATGGAAAATCAAGACAGAAGTGTCCTGTCACGTCTCCCTGTGCTTTTATTTCCCATCTCTTCGAACTGTCCTTCTTCTGAAATTTTCCACTTCAGCTATGTGGAAGTCGATCTGGGACAAGGCATATGTTCACATCTAAAAATATTCTAAAATCATTAAGGTCCAATCATCCCTAACATAATTTCATTTACTGAGGCTGTTCACTGTGGTTTTTAACAGCTTTAACTGCAGTAATGAAGAATACAATACAATACAATACTTGTGGTTTTCTACCTCAGACAAGAACAAAAGAGAAAACCAGAAAGTGCCACTGTGGTATTGTATAAACCCAACTATCGCACCATTTCAAAAAAGAGATACTAGAACTGGAAAAGCGCAGAGAAGATGACAAGAATGAACAAAGTTACTGAACTTTTGAGGAGGACTGAGAAAACTACTCAGAGATTCAGCTGGATCAGAAACATTTGTGGGGAGGGGTGGGGTAAGAGAGAGGCCTCTGATGTCACGACCATCACAAAACACTGATTATTCCATGAAATAAATGCTCATTAAGTTACAGGCACAAATTACTTTAGTATAAAGTGCGTACCTAAGCTATGAGTTCATTGCTATGACATAGTGGAAACCAGCATTATGTGGTCAAAGACAGATTTGTAGATCTTTTTCATCTTAGGATCTGAGCCAGCAGGTTTTCTCAGACTGTGTCCCATGGATTGGTATTCACCCTGAAGGCTGGGTCAATATGCACGCTATACCCAACAGAACACTCTATACCCAGCAGAACCATGCTTAGGGAAGTTATCTCAGCTGTGGCACACCCAAGATCAATCCATTCTTCCTTATCTGCTCTATAGAAGAGAACTGACACTAGGTCTAGTTTCCTCCTAAATACCCTGATCATCAAATTTTAAGTGTTCTCAAATGGGACTTACTTATCCTTTCCTGTTGAAGTTGCTCAGCTTGGGCTCAATGAATACATTTATATATATATATATACACACACACATGTACATATATTAAAGCTTGCATATGGATGTAACTCACAACTTTATAGAACTGTCAGAACTGTAGACTATGTGGATTGTTTCCACATTGTATATATGTAAAACTTCTTCTTATGCCTATTCAGCTGTTTCTCCATCTTAGATCTTGACTATCCTCTAAAAAGACATTAAATACTACCATTCTTTAAGCTTCCCTTCTTTAACATTTTGTCTTTATCAACAAGCATTTGAATTGTTTTCCTTCTTGTTTACATAGGTTCATCTTGAATGCCTAATTTAGAGCTAAAAGGTGGCTCTTGGCAGCAAGGAAATTTAGCTGGGCTAACTTGATAAAAACAGGGCTTTGAATCCTTGTTTGTAACCTTTAAATACACTGAGATTGATTGCAGGCTCCTTCCTGAGACACCCTTCATGGATTTTGATTGGAAGGTCACAGGAGAAAGGCTACCAAAACTACACAGACACAGACATACATTTCAAGAGAAAGTTGTTGACAACTGCTATGTATTTTTACTATGTATTTTACTAGGTACTATTATTACTATGTAAGTAATTTACAACTATGCCACAAACAAACACTTTAAAATTGGTAAGAGTTTACTTCTGGGTATATTACAAATAATATATTGGAAGGATACTTCTACTTCTGGAAATACAATTTTGCTCCATTCCCCACCCCCTTCAGAATATCCTGCAAATCCTCAGGAAAACTCACTGAAGTAGAATTGGAGGCATAGGAATGACTGTGTATGCACATGCATCAAGATTACAGCTAGTTTTGCTGTTAAATGAATAAGGTTATATATATATATCTATCAGTATATTTAAATGAATCTGAAAATTTCCTGTCATTCATTACACTGTAACTTTGAGTATTTATATCCTTAAGTTGCCTGATATTAACTGACAGTGTCAAAAGTAGCACAATCCCCAAATGTGGAGCATTTATACATCGTTAATAGTGCTTTTACTGAACTTACTGCTGGAAACTTCTGGCTTAACTCTGCATATGTGTTGTTCTCTTCAAGCATGGTAATATTTATGTCTTAGAGTGCATTTCATGAGTAGTTTTTGGAGCAGTTTTAGACAGGAAGTCAGCATCATTACTGCATTTGTACAGGCATGGACCAGGTGTCACAGAAGTTACTTGACTTCTAGGAGGCCAGTGGTGTAGCTCAGGGTAGAATCCAGACCTTGATCCTCATTCAGTGCTCGACCCTCTAGGGTAAATGCAGTTATTCAGCTGGGAATAAGAATAAGTCATGTGGGTAAAGGGCACCTGCACAGTGTCCACACTGGGACTTGATTTGATCTAACTTCCCTGGCACATGTCGAAGGTGTGCAGAGAGGAGGCTGGCCAAGGACTCAGAGTGCTATCAGTTATTCACAAACAAATTTCCACTATTTTAAAAAGCCTTTTAAAATTACCTTAAGTAGTCTTTGAAAATAATTTCCTTGGGTAGATGAGAGGCCCGATTCTGAAGACCAGCATTTGATTTTGGGAGCTTTGACATCATTTGGCTTCTAGTGCAATTTGCATTCAGGACCCCTGTAAGTCAAAATGCAAAATTTAAAAAAAAAAAAAAAAAAAAAAAATTTTAAAAAAAAAGAGCGTTTGCCAAACATTAAATTGATTTTTAATATTGTTTTAAAGGCCTATAAGGTTGTGCATAATTTCATAAGTTGTCTATTAAACTGAATTGCTGACTCTAAGCTACTAATATCATTCAATTCTGATCGAAAACACCAAGATCCATTCTGCATTCTTCTGTAATAGTTCAGTGCTCAACTCTGCTCCTCTCCAAGTCAGT
>JANZYA010000024.1:4166198-4176326 GCA_027575145.1 Gyps rueppelli | reverse complement strand
TGCCAAAAATAATTACCTTCTAAACATAAGAGGTTTTGGGTTTTTTTTAATTCAAGTATGTTATAGCTCAGTAGATTTGCAGCACCCTAAATCCAAAGGCTCCCCAAGGAGGATAACCGCACTTGAAATAACTCGCAACAAAAGAAACGCCAAGTTTTGCCCTACGCGCAAGTGTGTTTTAAAGCTGGGCGGCTGGAGGGGAGGAGTTGTGCTAAAGAAGTGGATGTGTCTTTTGGCAGCTGGGCCCTCTCATTAAAGGAGCAGAGAAGACGGAAGAAGGCAACTCCCAGTATCGCTCCCCCTTCCCGGTCCTCTCCCCGCATCCCACTGCTGTAGGATCTCCTACGTGGCACTGTGGGGGCAGGGAGCACTGGCCACAGCGCCTGCAAAGTCCAGTTGCACTTGGAAATCACTCGATGGCAACAAAAATCTCCCCCTGCAATGCAGATCAGCCCAATTCCTAGCACTTTTGCCCTGGACAAAAATGTTCACAGCCAAGATTAAGCTGTTTGATGACATTTTGGTAGAATTTACTCTTTTTCTGCACATTCACATCCTAAAGCCCTGCAGATTTATTGTGGCTGTCTTACAGCAATGCACTCAGGATTGTGTTGTCTGGGGGGATGAAGTAGTAGCGTGGGGCAGCTGGCGATAGCAGGAATAGGTTGGAATATACAGTCAAAAATTTGAAATATCTTTATGCTGGGTTGCCTGTCCTCAAACACAAAGAACTATTTTTATTCAACTCCAAATACCCGTTATTGAGGCAGAGCCATTTAAAAGGACTGAAGCACAGAGCCCTGCACTTGTGTCAAAGGTTAAATGTTTCAAATAGTGTTCACAAAGCTGAAATACAATTTTAGTCCACCCTATGTTCAGTCTAAAACGCATGATCAAAAGCCATTCTCTAGTAATAGACTTAAATGCAGTTCTTTCTTTCACGTTCATTAAATTGTTACGTACAGGTTGCAGAACTGACCTGTCCAATGACTTCAGTGGCTGAAAGTAGTTGACAGTGGTTGTCAAAAATACTTAATTTCCAAGTAAATAGGATTTAAGATTACCAAGAACTTTTTTTTTTGTCTAATATCTTGAAGATCAAACAAAACAAGGGTAGTGAAACAAATTTCTGCAGGTTTTTTTCTGGTTTTAGTATTAACCCATTTATTTATGTTGTAACAGAGCAATTCCTTTCCAACAGTAGAAAAAAATCTTATACGTAAGATTTCTTTTCGTATTAAAGTCACTAATATTGATAGTTTTAGTAAAATCATCATTTTATTACCACACTTAGATTTTTGTGGTAATAGCCGAATATAACTTTTCCCAATATCTGAATTGAGGATTTGCTGTGTGTAGTAACAACAGAGTAGAGCTTGCTAATTCTCTTCAGTGATTCGGAAGCATCATAGGTTAATGAGTATTGTGGGAAAAACGCACAGTTAAGAAATGCTTGATGCACACTGACGTTTTTAGTTTGGCTAATGAAGATAGCTTTGTTCTGACTGTTGAGGTCTAAACTCTGCAGCAGCCCTGATGGCAGAGACCCCCTGTTAGACATGCAGCCATCGGAGTCCGAGGACTTTTTTGCTGTGTATTTAAACTGCTGTGCCAAACGATGTGAGCAAGAGCACCACAAGGACGCTCTGACTCATGCAGGCTGTGTCTACAGTGAAGGTCTTGCTGGCAATAAAGCTGTTCGCAATCTGTTTTTCGCCAGTACTGCTGACGGGAGGCGCGGGCCCCAGTAGGAGAAGAGGTGCCATAGGCGGGCCAGTGCTAGCGGTCATCTTGAAAGCCCAGCAGTACAGAATGTGAGACCTTCAGTTACTGAATTTCTTCTTCAGCTGAAATGCAGAGCAGCCATCAACAGCAAGTGGAAATGAAGGCTTGTTTTGTTTGTTCGGTCTTCCTTCACAAATGGGAGTTCTGGACAGGTCTCCTGGCTAGGAATTTTATCACATGGCAACCAAAAAATATGATGCTGTCAGTTTCTACGTGCATACAGTTTCATCTGAAATCAAAGACAATTGCTAGTTCTCAAATTAAATGTGCAGCCAGTATATTTATTTGTTTGGTATAAAGTAAGATTTGTGATGATGGTGTCAACGTTGCTGCATTAGTACTTCTCTACATTTTCAGGGTGTCCGTAAGTATGTTTGCAGTGATGATGAGACAATAGGAGGGATAATTTCATTAGTAGAATGCAGCAAGAGAGCAATTCAAGAGCTAGATGAAAACATTTTACAAGTGAAATTTTAGAACTATCACTAATGCACGAGTACTTGTCCCTAAATGATACATTGTTGACAGGCATATGCTCTTCAGGGTGGGAACGATGGGAGAGGTCAGGTACAATCGCATATATTTAAAAAACATTAAATGAAAATTATTAGTGTTGTCTGCAAATAGTAGTTACTAGATTTTGACAATTCTTGCAAAGCCTGATGCAAAAAGTTTGGCATAATAGCTTTGGTATTTTTTGGTAGTACATCTGCCTGCAGAGAAAGAAACATAAAAGCATAATTTAATGCAATTTTTCAAAACAATATATTGACTCTTCTCCTGTGGATGGTAACAGTTCTCTTGCCACTGAACTCCTGGATGCTTTCACATCTTTATGAATATACATGTTATTTTGGACATGATTAGATTCTATCCTTCATCTCAACTATCTGTTAATTGCAACAACTGATTTTTACGTATTCAGATCTTCTAAGCATATTGCTTACAATTTTAAGAGACTTATAACAAAATCTCCTATTTTTAATAGATAAAATACAATCTGACCTTTAGTGGTTTAGCCACCATTACACATAACCAGTATACTAATCTCTTAAAAACTGATACTTCTCAAATAGCATGGGTTTTTGATAGTTTGGTAAGGATTTGATATTTGAATAATCAAGGCATGGAGAGCATGGTACTGCCTAGCATTCAGGCTAAAATCTTATTTTGTCTAAAACATTAAATATTCTCTTATGCACAAGATACTAAAATTTTTATTAAAATCTGTATGCATGAATCATTCACAGTAACACAAGGTAATGTATTTGGTTGCAACTCAAACAAAATAACCTCATTCCAGCAAATGTTTCTAATCAAGGGCCAGTAGTCTGGTATGATGCTGCAGAATCGTTTGCTAGCGTTGTGCAAAGAATATTTTTAACTGTGTGTTGTCAGGAGTTAGTGAGGTTACTGTAGTAAATCTAACAAAACAGAGCTTGACAAGCGCAGCAGTTCAAGCTGTGTACCATTCTCTGTAAAGGAACCGGCAAGCATGGTGTTAAGTGAGATTGCTGGTGCCCTTTACTGGGATGCATTAGAAACAGCAGAACTGAATTTTAGGATTAATGTCAGATATTGGTTGTGCTGGTAGAAATGCCTGTAACTTCTGATGTTATGACTAAGAATTGTCATCAGTAGATTTCTCTAGAGAGAAATATTTAATAGCAGTCCTCAAGGGGCTATGTAATTTGCCCTGCTTGCTGTCTAGGGAAAATGTTTCCAAAGCTGTATAAAAGTGGAAGTCCTAAATATAAGCTGAGTCAGTGTGTTTTTCTTAAAAGATCCCATTAACCTTGTGTCCTCCCCGAAACATCCTCTGGTTCTGAGATACATTATATTAGATTTTGAAAAGTAATATATGCTACATATGGGTAGATATCATTGACATCAGTTGGCAGTATCCTGCATAGTAATTAGGATCATGACCAGTAAAATACTAGCCTGATCCTGCCAGCCTGCTGTGAGCCTTGAAGAACCACTTCATAGCCAGAGCCCAAAGTGAAATGGGGAAAAATCAAGTGCACAATTTTAGATTATCCATCAACATCATACAGCTCTGCTCCTAAGAACAGTAACTTTTTATGGAAATGACGTTTGGTAAAGTAAGCCATAAAGGTCAATCCAGAGCCTACAATGTGCTTGCTACCATGACAAAGCACTCAGTCATTTCTCTTCTATTCCATAGCTTGGGGTAAGATTCAGAGTGGGCTTTGGTGTACCATTCACCCATAGGCCCTGTTCTCAGCAGAGGTTTTCACTTTCTCAGTTCCCACTTCTGGAAGTATATAAATTCAGTAACAGATTCCCATAGTTTTGCTTTTCATACTTAGAGATGACCTGTTTCTGTAACAGTGCTCTTGCAGCATCTCACACCTCTTGGTACTATCCCTTGCTCTAAGTAAGGCTGTTGAAACACTGATATCCTTGAAAACTTCTTTCAGGTCCGTGTGTATGCACGTGCACTTGAGAATTCACTTATATCCCGGGAGAGGAGGGAATACCTCTCTTTTCTTATTTTTTCAATTGCCCCCAAGTCAACTATATAGAAAGGATCTGCTTTCATCCAGTCTTCCTGGCACTCGATTTCCAGAGGCCAAAACACAAAGCAGTGTTTGTTTCCTATTCTGTGTATAAGATGTTGACAAATACCTACAATATTATTGGTGTGCTAGTTTGTTTGTATAAAAGGTATTGGTATGCCTAAGTGTAAAAGTGTAAGTCCTAGAGGTAACGGGAATACTTATGTGCACAATAAATGTGGCCGATGGTTAGGATCTAGGGGACTTGAGCTGTAAATACTAGCATTTTATTTACACAAGGCAAATGTGGGAGGCGTATGATGCTCAATGAACTGGTCTGTGACCCTTGATCTGTTGGCTTGACTGTTGTTTACTAAAAGGCACCTAAGTGTTAAAGCACTTTCTGTAACTTTGCCTACGGACACAAGGGATAATGAATTTGGCCAGCTCTGCAGGCAGTATTTAAATCACAAAGCAGGTATCAAAGTCTTTGAAGTTTTGTTTCTGTCCAAGCTGGGCAAAATATTTTTTGACCAGAAACAGCACATTCCTAATTTGCTCTTCAAAATTATTTTTTAAAGTGATTAGCAGAATTTGGGGGAAAATGTTGACTTTTCTAAGTCAATTCCTTTTTCCCCACTCCCATGCCCCTCCTTATTTGCCACAGACTAGACAAAGGCACCTGCTATTTCTGCTCTAAGCCTGATTCTCTAACAACCCCAGAGATCAAAAAAGCAAGGCTTTCTCCAAACATTTCCCTCCCTTTTTTTTTTTATGGCAACACAACAGATTTCCCTCCATTTTGTTGCAAAGGAATGAATCAATAAGAAAAGCTTGAACTATCTGCTCCAAAAGATATCAAGCTTTTCGGTGTACATGGGAAGAGTTTTGGATCAATTCCCAAAGCAGGCAAATCCTGCACTATCTGGAATTATAATGCTGTGGGGCCCTAAAACACTGAAAGCTCTGTAAATCAAGACACAAAGTTGACAGAAGAGACACAATCTACGAGCTTCATTTATCATGTCTGTACCACATGAGCATTCCCACAGCACTCAATAAACTTCCTGAATCCCATGTCCTCATGTAGCAGACTCAGCACAAAGGTACATGGGATTAACCCGGGACAGCCTCAGCTCTGTTTCTGAAGGTCTGGTAAGGCACCCAGAGGACATCACATTTCCAAACATCTCACAAAGGTCTTCTCTGCTCTGACATTTAAATGTGTGTTTTTCAAAAAGTTCTCTCATTGCCAGACTAAACCCCAATGTAGTGATTACGGAAACTATTATATCAGAAAAAGCCAACTGTCACCTTGCCATGCCATCTTCCTCAAAAGGGACTACAGCAAATGCTTCAAAGGAAGAAATAAAACACCCATATGCACCTGCTGTGCAGGGCAAGACTTCGTTTAATGGAGGAACATTCCCAAGCAAAGCTCCTTGTCTTCTTTTCTCCCATCTTCCCCCAAAATAACTTGCGGCTGAACCTGTCATACTGCCCTCCGTCTCAGTGTGAATTTCAGGGGTCAAAGGGCATTTCAGCTACTGACAAACCTATCTGCAAATTAAAAATAATCCATTTTAGAATGATTTTAATTTATATCAACAGCTGCTGTACCTGCAGGACTCTGGGAAACTTCTAATAATTTGTTATCAACAGAGGCTTTTATGTGTGATATCATAGCATGTCTAACATGGCTTTGATCTGAGGTGTGTTTGAAGCCGCTATGAAAGACTGCCATAAGACTACCTACCATTCTAGCAAGACTGAAAAAGTTAATAAAGGAGGGAAATATATTTTATTGACAGATTTGTATTTCCTGGCAAGAATGAAAAATAATTAGCACAGGACAAAGACACAAATTCTCTTCAAATGAGATAACTTTTTTCCCACACCATCACAAAGGATAGGAGTGCTTCATGTTAACTGCTTCTTACAGAAGCCTTGAAAAGTAAATGTAAAAATGTGATACAGTGCCTAAGAGGAGAAGACTGGCTTAAAATACTATGCACTGTTCTAGCACAGATGGCACAATTTTTAAAAGGAACATTCCCTTTCCACTTACTCTTTTTCTTTCCCCCTTCCTCTTCCTTCAGGCACTGGAGTTACATGGAGCTGGATCCAACCTCAGGTGAACTACAAAGACATACGGAACGGGACTCTCTGAAGTCATCTAGACTGTATGCTTGCCCTAAGGCAGAATCAGCTGCATCTAACCCATTTCTGGGAGACATTTATCTGTCCTGCTTTTTAAAATCTCCAGTGATGGAGACTCCACAGTCTATTAAAGTAATCCCTTCCAGTGCTTCAGATGTTTTCCTTGGGTCTAAACTAAATCACCCTTGCTGAGAGTTAAGCCTGCTGCTTTATTGCCAGCTAAACAATTAATTGAAGTAGCAGGTTAGTCAAGAGAGACAGTAAAGACAGATATATAAGAAATATATCCTTTTTTGGCTGCTGGTTTTTTTTCTACCTGTTTATGGCAGCCCTGTTGTATTGATTAGCTCATGATCTTCCACGGTAACATCGAGCTTCACAAGCCCGTCATGCGTTGGCAGATTTCTCATTACATTTTTCTGGGAGTGGCCGTGGCTGAGATAGTCACGGGCTATAAATACTCTGGCAGTTGAGGAATTTGTCAAAATCCAAAGAAATTCTCAGCCAAGCTCACTGCAAATAAATAGAGCATCAGCAAAATATAACGTGGAAGTTTTGTGCTAAAACATTTGAGTTTTGCAAGTTACGTAGTTCACACATAAGGTGAAATTTTAAAAGAAATGCCTGCTTACTAATTCGTTAGGTATTGTACTAAAATTGTCCTCAAATGAAGGTTGGGAATGTCCCCAAGGCTCCTTAGGACAACGACACCCAAATTTAGTGTCATGTGGCTCAGGGGAGGTGAAGGGTACAGCTGAAAGAAAATTTAAAAAAAAAACCCGACACAACCCCCAAAACTCAGTGTTTATATGGAATAATTGAGTTTTACTGACGTATGCTGAACTTACTTAAATCGAAGCAGAAGTTTCTTACTAATTTATTTAGAAAGGGGGTGGAGAGCGGCTGCGTCTTGCTCGGGCTGAGCCGATAGAGTTGTTCCTTCCCGTGGACACGAGGACTTGTTTCGGCGCGGACCTTGGCCTTGCTCTTCAAGTGTTATTGATTTAAATGGGCTGAGCCTTGTGGTCATTTGGATAACTTGGGGGTTTAGCACAAAGGTCACATGTACAGCATTAGGTCTTACATTTAGTTTAATGTTTAGGTTTTTTCCTCGTTGTTACAGGATTAGCTGGGGGGAAGGAAGTGGATTGGTATTAGTTCATTTCTCTAAAGCCAAGAGCAGCTAGAAGCCAGTGGCAGAGTATGTTGCTCTGGTAAGGGGGAGGAACCGTTAAAGGAAATAATGTGTTACCACAGTTAATAAACAATTCAGCCCTCTTTTCTTCCTATGTCTTTTACTTGCTCTCCATGTGAGTGTCTTAAGAAAATGACTTTACTGTTTTTGTGTTGCTTTCCGGATCTGTGCTGTCATTTGCTAGTACTCTATGCTTGTTTCTCACTCATTTCGAACATAATCTTTGCTATATTTTGCTTTAATTGATAGAGTTAGGGAATTTTATTTTTTCTGGGTTATTTACAGCTTGGAGGTTTTGGAGTGGTAATGATTAATCTTTCTGCTCAAGACTGTATGTTACGTCCTAAATTCCTGCTCAGGGTTCTTAAAAGCTGATGCAAGGCATGAAGAGCCAGTTCAGTGCAAACTTCTACCTTATCAATGCCTGCTAGCAGAACATTTGAAAGGACATGGTCTGTTTTTCATAGATCATAGTTTGTACATGCTCCAAAAAGCAAATGAAGGCTTTATGTTGTCTTCCATTTGCAGATCCCAGCTGTACCTGTCCTCTTGTCCTCCAATATGTCTGACTTAAGCTCAAAAAGTTGAGGAAGGAAGTTGAACAGTAACCAAAGCTATAGTTGAAGCTATTAGCTACAAAACTAAATTGTTTCTGCTTATGACAAGGTCATGGAATATAATTATTGTGCATATTATTATAATTTTTAAATGGAGAACTGCTCAGTTAGTTATTATTCCTGCCTGATTTTTTTGACGTGTGAATACTTTGGTTGGATTATGCTAGTTGTAACTGCAATGTTATTCTTTGCCAGCTTTTAAGAGATGAACATGCATTATGTTAAACCAAGCTATGTTTCATCTTTCTGGCTCCATTTTGTGTTTCTTGTTGTATTAGCTTTGTTTGAAACAAGCTGACTGCTCCTTAAATGCAAAAGTCCTGCTGATTTTTAACTCATTTGAGGGGAGGAGCAACTAAATCTAGTTTCCAATGGCACTAGGTTTCAACTGATGTGGGTGGTGACAAGAAATGTCCTTTTTACATAGGATAAAGTCCTAAATTTGGGACTTGATAGATAACCTTAACAGAGAAGACCACACATCAGTTCTCAATAATAGTAGGTAAGGTAGATGACTGGCACGGATCTACCGAGTCTATCTGTTACAATCCCAGTCCAACTTGGAGGAAATGTCAGTTTTAGAAAGACTAAATAAGACATAGCTTTGTTGTTAAGTAGAGGCTAGAGTTTTTATAGAGATACTATTCCTTTGATTTCTTTTCTTACGCTACTCGTGATTTTCTGTGTAATGCTAGACCAGTTCCACTTTTTATATTTGTATTATACATTTTTTAAAAAGCAGTAGCTTTCATAGTAATGTGAATTGTTTCAAAAAAAGGGAGTGCTGATGCTTTATCATGCATTTGCTAGTTAATAAAAATGAGACACTCTCATGTTAGTTGAGTTTTACTCACCAGAATAAAATAATGTTTTAGCCATTTAAAAAATAGATACACATTTCCAGCCTGACCTTTATTTTAGTAATTGTAACATATTGCAAGAAAAAAATTAAGGTCATACTCCTAATTCCTGTTGTTCCTTCATTGTGAGTAACCCTGATCATTTTTTAGGCAAAATCAGCTGTTACTTCTTATCTGGTAACAGTGATGCTTAGCACATTGATAACACCCTAAGCTGCAGATGCGATCTTTAAATTTAGTCTGTAAAGTAAAATGGCTGGTGCTATATTTATTTTACTAACAAGGAAGCAAAGACTGGTTTCAAACAAGTTTTGACAGCCCTCAGTGTGAATCCTGGGGAGCCAACATCGGGAACTTTATTTCACAGGAAAAACTGTTTTTCATGTCACTCACCCAGGAAATATACAGGTCACATTGCCAGGCAATAAGAAAAGAAACAAACCAAAAACCTGTCTTCAGAATCTCTGAAAAGAGATTCCAATTGTATTGATAATTCTTTTAAAAACATGAGTTACTCATTGATTTTGAAAGCCTATGAACATATGGATGGCTTTGATTTCTCTCACACTTTGTTATTGACTCTCAGCTGCAGAAGGTTGGAGCCTTTTTGAAGGGTGACGCGTATATAGGAATGCACTGATTCCCAGAAATAAAGCAAGCAGGCTGAAGCAGAACAGTGGTGGTTTCTGATTCCTAATGATTTGAAAAGGAATCACAGTATTTTCAGAATGCTGAGTACAGTGCTTTTTTTGGGGGAAAAAATATTTCTCTGGTATAATGGTACAAAGGTTGATTTATAGATCAGTGTGCTTTAAAATATTTTGTGGCTAAGTCTTCCAGTGTTCCTCTGTAATATGCAGAGATGGACCTGTCAATGAAAAAGATAGCAAACTGAAACACTAAAATTTAATTTGCCCTAAGTCAATAAGTTAATGTCAGAGCAGGAATAGGATTAGTATCTAATTTCAAATGTCTCTATCTGCTCCCTA
>JANZYA010000022.1:23691234-23704166 GCA_027575145.1 Gyps rueppelli | reverse complement strand
TTTCCATCAAGAAAACCATTCCAGCGGAAAATGTGTTACGGCTCTAAAAGTGACCACAATATTATCCAAAGAATGGAAATACGCTGAAGCATCTGGATGCAATGTCTGCATAATTTCATAGGCAACTCGACAAACCTTAGAAATAAAAACAGAAGAGAGTCATAAATACTGTGCTTGCCTGCAATATACCACAGAAGTCAGCAACCAATGTGTAACAATTAAATTTCACAGCAGATCAAGTTTTGGAATGTCCAGGAAAAAAACAACCAGCCAACCAACCAAAAAAAAAAAAAAAACCACCCCCCAAAACCACACCAAAAAAACATCTGCATATTTACTAACAAGAAGCATACAATTCTGCAGCATTTTAATTAGTACTCTGGTGATCAGATGTGGTAAATAAATAAATAGATAAATAATTAGAACAGTCTACTTTTCAGCAAAAATTGAAAACCTCTATAAGAACACTAGCTATCCTGCTTTTTAAAATGAACGATATGTAGCCAATCAAATGTAAAAGCAAATTAATTTTCCTTTTCTACTACTAATAAAAACTGTGTTTTACTTCCATCTGAATCTTTAAAACTTACATTTTCAAAACTTATTCTGCAATAATGAAGCTTTACATTTACTTTTCTAAAGGAAGCTCCAATTTTCACAATCAAGCAGTTCCAGAAGTCCAAGGCTTTAAAATACTGTTAATATTAGAACAGTGATAGAATTATGACTGTTGGCAACTTGGAAGACAACTTCATGAAACTGAATTCCAGCAAGACAATAATGATGTTGGTGAGGAGAAAGATGCATTTTAAAGTGGCATTGTGTCACATTTTATGAAGGGAATTTTCTTCAGACTGAAACCAGGTCCCCACATCAGAATCGTGTCATGTATCTCAGAGTTGCCAGAAACACAAAAGGCTGCCACTATATTAAACAAAGCTCTTTTCAACAATTGGCTAGAAAGCTCTTCTCTGTCAGGTGTCTGATTTGGCCACTGTGACCCTTCTGACTTCTAATCTACATTACTGTATCTTTCTCCGATTTTGTGTAAGCTTGATAAAGCTTGAAAAACTAACAATACAGCAGACTTCTCCAATACAAAGAAGCATTTGAGCTTTTTCATAATTTTCAGTCTATGTAAATATAGTAAAGCTTGATTTTACTTTTTTCCCTCTGAAGATATGGTGAATAGAACTTTGATCAGTCAAACTAGACATATTTGTACTTTCCTAGCTTCTTTGAGAGAGGCATTTGCTTTAAAAATGTGATAGATTTCCTTTTATCCCTCTCCATCTGATCTTTGAAATAGTTTTTCAGAAGTAGCTTTCAGAAGATCAGGCTGAAGTTAATTATTTCAAAGTACTTGTTATAACCCATAATATAGAAACAAATTTGATTACCCATAAATTGGTAAGAGGTTATTTATTTTATAGCTTCTGTGACTGTTTTTAATATTGTTTTCTGCATGTGTGCGCACCCCAGAAGGAGGATATACACACACACTCTCTAAAAGACTTTAAATCTTTTCAGTAGAAATGCTTTTTAGTGAAAGTGTCCTGCATACCTGATATAAAAGTTACAACATCTCCTCTCAGCAATTGTTTCCTTTGTAGTGCCAAACCTGGGTAACTAAACTGTAAGCTGTTGAGGGCAGTAGGCAAAAAATTCACATGCAGGATTATAATTAAAGCCAGCCTCACATTTTTTATTCATGGATTCACTTGTTTTCTAGCCTGTATACTTAAGTGTACAAGGCAAAATACAAAGACTAAAAAATCCTGGAAGGAAATGAGATTATGAAGAAAAATATGTCAGGCAGAGGGAGCTACGATTTCACCTAAATGAAGACTGAAGAGACAAAAAAGCTCTTTGTTTTAATGTGCAATCTTAATTCTGCTACTGTGTTATGATTTGTGTAACTACCACGTGACTTTTCTATACATCTCAATTAATGTGATGTTGCTGAAATACAGTGCCAAGGTAGGTTGTTTCCCTTGACTCTACATCACTTGATGGGCATAATTTCTTTAACAACAGTATTTTAATGAACGTCTATTCTTCAGCTTGTATCAGTATTAATTTAGTTTTGGTAGCATAAATCAGAATTAATATAGGGGACTTCCTAAAGCGCTCGATTCTATTCACATATACCGTAATTTTCTCTTAATACCTCTGTAATGAAGTTTTGACACTTTTTGGCAAGGAAAAGGAAATAGAAAAGAGCCAGCATGCAATTGATTAATGTGAAAGTCCAAAATCACACTGGAAATAAATTAGACTACATTCTTATCCTTACTTTCTCTTCATAGAGATTGGACAAAAGATGGTCATCAACAGCCTGATTTTGCTTATATTCAATGCCAAAGTAACCACCAAACTGCTTATTTCATTGATGAAAGGACAGGGATAGTAGTTCAAATGTTTGAGATCAGAGGATCAAATTTTAAACCCGTAAAAGAGAAATCTTTCTGAACAGTGGGAAAATTTGCAACAGACCTTAGAAAAGCCCAATATATGAAAATGCTGTAGAGATCCACATTGTTGCATGACCAGCAAACCTGGTGCTAAATGATTTTTGAGGAGTTTGAATTATGAAAGCACAAGAAATTGCCCAGAATAAATTAAGCAGATGGTTGGACCAAATTCATAGTCCCGGCTATTGAGAGTAACAGTCTAATACAGGATTTCCTAGACTTTAGCAGAATTTTCTGCAACTCTGGAGAACCAAATATGTCAACCAGCAAACATGTCTGTCAAACTCAGGGAGATGCAAAATGAGACCAGAGCTCAAAGATACCACATACCTCAAAGGTACCCTCAAAAGGGGTTGTACTAGATGACCTCCAGAGGTCCCCATCAACTTGTATCACCATAACTATATCAATGTATTTAAACATATATTCTTCTTTTGAAATGACTCCAACACTTACAATTCAATTACAATATATTCTGTCCAAGCCATTTGTATATTTAAACGTTTCTTCTATGTTTATACTCAGTATTTTATTAAAAGCAAAATTTACCACTTTTAACACAGTTACCTGAATATAATAGTAGCAGAAAATGTTACGGATCTATTTAGTTTTTAGCCAAGACCACATAGTTCTTCCTTCAGAATACGAACCGTCTGTACACCAATGCATGTGTGGCATTTAAGACATACAGCCCTAGGTCTTAGCTGATGATTACCTCTTTCACTGTGATATGTTTCAGTGGACATACTTTAGCTGAATCAAACATTATTATAAAAGTGGATGGCTTCTCAAGAGCTTTTCTTAGTGAGGATTTTTACTTTGGAGTTTATTCATGTCTTGGTCTGTAGTAGCCTATAGTAATAACCTTCTAAATATGGTATAAAATGTCATTTTCTTCACAGGGTTTGGGGAACAGTGAAAAAAATATGTATCGACAAGCATAATTGAGGGATAAGAGGCTTTTCTATACTTTTTTCTGGTTTTGCTGTCTTCTTGCCATGGTAATGTTATTAAGAATTCTGGCTGTCAAGGTCAATATATCACTGTATTGATCATATATTAATATTATGCTTGTTACCTATCTAATTGTCATTACAGTACAGAAGATAATTTACATTTGAGGCTGTGGAACACATTTTGTTTTGAAGTGAATTTTAACTTTCAGGTTTGCGTCCACTTCCATGTAACAGTACAATCATGCGTGATCATAATCTATCGCCATCTATAGTTGAATGCTTTTGTAACCAGGAGTGAAAAGATGAACGTAACACATGGATTCATAGAATGACAGACCTCACCAGAATAATTTGATATTTCCCTAAGATAAGAGAAGCTGCCTTTGGGATGGCAACAGCGTTCTCTATGTTTTCTTCTTAGCAAACATCCCATTTTATTAGCAGGGTTGTTTTAAGCATAGTATGTGATAAAGCTGGCTCCTTGCATTTAAAATATTACTTAAATGATATTAGAGCAATCTTTCCCTAGATCAGATAATTACATCCATTCTGGCTTTAAATTTGCTTCTTTCTTACAAGTCCTGTCAAGACTGCAAGTCATTGCCATACTAGACTCAATGTCTTCTAACTTACAACGATAAAAGGGTCTTGATTTTTCTCTTTTTTACCTGAGTTAGCCACAGCTAAACAAATTGAGTCCAGAGTACATGTTCAGTTACAGTTCTTAGAAACCAGCAATCCCTACTGTATTATAAAATTCTGACAAGAAACAGAGGAAAAACCTTTCTTGGTAATTCACACGTGGGAAAGAGTGTCAGATTTTAAAATCTGTTGTCAGAAAGGGAATGTTGACAAAGATAAAGAGATTATTTTTCCAAAATTTGTGCAATAAGCTGTTTAAGCTTAAACTGTCATTTGAATGCCAGCTGCCAAACAAATCCAACCTGATATTTCCTGGGGGAAAAAAAGCATTAATTTTATCTATTATTAGGAAAGCTAAATAGGAAATTCTCTCCCATACTTGAGTATTCAAGTCTAAAACAAATGTTTCCACTGAGACAAAAAATGAAAGTTCCAAACGCGTTCACGATCCAGTAATCAAACAGAAAATTGCGATTGACAAATCAAATACTTCATTTTGATTGTCTGAAAATCCTGAATTCCAATTTTGATAGCTATTTTTTTATTTTTCATGGAAATAAAATTGACATTTAAAAATCATATTCTGAGTCAGAAAAATGAACTTTTTATTGAAGATATGAATTCTGAACTATAAAGTTCCAAAAATGTGGAAACATGGCATTATGTCTTCTTTTGAAATTCATGTTCGTCAGCATCTGTCGTACTTTTACAGAGATCAGTTTTGGAAAGAATGCTATCACTGTGCTTTGATGAGTAGGCAGAGTGCATTTCCTTTGGGGTGTATTCTTTGCCTATAGTATTTTTAGATCCAGCTCCTATAACAGGACTTGGTGAAGATAACACAATGAAATAAAGCAATTATTTAGTCCTTTTTTTTCTTAAAATATCTATGGAGAAATATAATCTATTATATTTTGCAAAAATTTATTTGTAGCTGTCAGCAGAATTTGATTTACTCAAAAACCTGTGTAGCCTGGCTACGTTTGAATGTTTCAGATAGTTATTTTGTGTGGACTGTTTGTAAATTTGCCAGATTGCAGTGCTTAGTTTTGATTAGTTACACAAGCAAGCTGTTCAAATGTGGAATACATTGATTTAAGCACCTACACTTGATTAATATAACTTTCTCAGATGAAAGTATTTTTAGTCTTGCAACAGTTCAGTTAAATAATAAAAGTCGCCCCATTTTCTAAGTGAAGAAATGGAGCATGGAATGATTTCAGTTCTGATACACAGAAATCCGTTTAAGGACAGGTAAGTACTGGAATAGCTTTCCGAGAGAAATCAAGGAATTTCCTTAATGAACTATGTATAAAAGCAGATCAAAGAGGTGGCAATACCAAGCAAATGTCTGTAAGTAATGCCATGGATATAGATGGTCTTTTTAAGCGGAGTAGGGAATATTCTGAGATATCATAAATCCCTGGTTATTTTGATAGGGTTATTTTTAGTTCCGTGATTTAGGCAGCTGACTGAGATTGAATGAGATTTTAATGGCAGATAATGAAATACCTTTCAGAATCTGGGTATATGCGATTCATGCAAAGTCACAGAGGAAGTACCTGGAAAAGCAAGGAGCTGAGTGGCAGTCTCCTGAGGCCCAGATTAATGCTCACTCCATTGCACAGCCTTTCCTCCTTCACGTAAATTAGCAGAACTGGTCATGTTTCTAATTAGAAGGACATTAAATCTTTGCCTTGTGATTGCGTAAGTGTACATTTCACCTTCAAGGTCTGGTATGTAAGAATTTGAAATAAAACCCTGCGAAAATTTTGACTATGAAATTTTCACAGAATGAAGAACAACACCTCACAACAGTTACTAGAGGCTGAGAGCTTCCCAATTGAGGAGAGCTGGGCAATTTCACAGGACATTTCAATCCAACTGCACATTTGGAGTATTAATGTAGAAGTTAATGAAAACAAGGCCTAAAAAATAGGAACTGGCAGTGAGTCAGCATTTTAGATATTCTTGGGTTGAATAATTTACTGTTTTCATCAGCCTGTTGCCAAAAGAAAACACACTGTGGTACACTTTAGAGAACAAATACATTTTTCTCAGAAAATGAACATCTACAGAATCCCAGTGTGGGGAAAACTGAAAGGTAACTGTTTGGAAAGGACAAGAGCAAAGTGAATTAAAATTTCATAAATCGGACAGTGAGTTTCATCTGACTGCTGTATCTGATATTAGTCCCTTTCCTGATGTATTTGAACTTGCCTCTTGAACTAACCAGAGAAGGTCGTATGAAGTGCCAGTGGTAAAAAACACCGGAAATACAGAGCTCTTCTTTGGCTTTCATATTGTTAATCCACAGTGGCTTCTAAAAAACCAATTCCATAGCTACCAGCTTGATCATTTGGCCAGTTTGCAGACAGCTTTGAAACACTACTGTGATTTGCGAGCTTTCATTTGCAAACCTTAATTCATGGATAACAAAATAAAGTATGCAATACCTAATAGGATTTTCAGGTTTTAGTTTAGAATTTTCCATTTAAATTTCCTGAACGAAATTTATTTTCTTTTCTGGATTCATGTTTTTCCTGTGTTCACCTCTGTCTGTGTGCTTACCAGTCCATTAGACATTTATACTTCTGCCTTAATAGTGTTTTCTAGAATCTCCGTATTTTATTTTTCTTTCTTACTGTTCATCCCAAAAGGAAATCTTTGCACTGCAGCTTCTATTTCAATTATTTTAATAATAATTTCAAATTATTTTAAAAGTTTTTTAAGTAATTACAGCTATAGTAGGGTCAAGTTTAAGAGATTAAAATTAAGGACTCAGACACTTAGCAGAAAACAGTCCCTGCTGATGAGAGCCGTTTATTCCTTGGGATGACAAGTTGATACTGTGTCCAGTTTCAGGCTCACCAGTAGAGAAAAAACATTGATAAACCAGAGGGAGTTCAGGGGGGATTCACCAAAGTGGTGGGGGCTGGAGCACTTGAGGAGAGACTGGGGGAGCTGGGTTGTTCATCCTGGAGCAGAGACAGCTTCATGAGACCTAACAGCATTGCCCCAGTGCCTATAGGGACATTAACATGGAGATGGATCCAGATTTTCAAAGTGGTGATTGCCAGGAGGAAAAGAGAAAACAGGCACAAACTGGAGTGAGACTTACAAGAAGAAACATTTTCCCCATGAGGGCAGCTAGGCAGTAGCACACGTTCCCCAGAGAGGTTGTGCAGTGTCCATCCTTGGAGGTTTTCAAGACCCAACTAGATGAAGCTCCAAGCAACTTGGTCTAACCCTCTGGATGACCTTCCTTAAACAGGTGATTGGACCAGAAGGTTCAAAAGGTCTATGCATATCAAAATGGCCTCCTGACCACTTTCCACTTTCTCTCTGGCTCACAGACTAAATGCTTTACTTGTATTTAGGTGTGCCCTGGAGGGCACCAGCCCAGGGGCCCAGGAAGCGTACCCAGGAACTTTCCTGCAGCTGGGCATGAGCTGTGCCAGGTCTCAGCAAGTTGTTGGGCAGCTGCCCCATGACCAGGAACACCACCATTTACAAACAGCCCATCGAGTATGAGTGGCTTAATTATCTTCAAGTCATGCTGGACAAACTGATGACCAGGTCCTTGAAGAAATGACTGGGAAGGCTGAGGTACAGTGCCTGGTGGTGCTCTATGCATCCTGGGGAATACAACCCATGTAGGAGCTCCCTGCTCCTGCAGAAGCAGGTGTCCGTGGCCCTGCTGCTCTGCCTGTGCAAGCTAGCAACCAGCTATGATGTTGAGGCAAAGAACATACTGTTAAAGGCCCTCATTTTCCATCTCTGCAGGTAACGTAGAGTCGGCACATCACAGCAACACTTTGTCCGCGTTACACAAAGGCATCAGCAGACAGAGGTCTGGTTAGGAAAAAGAATGTTAAGGAATGTTCTAAATGTAGAAGAAGATGGGAAGGCAAAGGGAAAAACAGACACCTCTGTCTTAGGTAGGGCCCATAGGTAAAAACTGCAAGCATCTCTTAAGAACTGTCAGCAAAAGCTGCAATAAAACATCACTCCGGATCATAAGGATCTCTCTGGTTGTGGGCACCCTCCAGCCCCTGGCAAGCAGTATAAGTACTACAACTAGTTGCAGATTTTTTTTTTTTTTTTTTTTTTAACAGAGCTTGCTATTTATTCCAGTGGAAACTCCCTGCAAAGAAAATAGTTCCACTCAGCTACTGTTTGTTTTGGGTGATTTGTTTGAGAATTTCAAACTGGCATTTTGAATAATGTTTACAGTTTTCCCTCTTATTTTCCATTATTTCAGGCTAACCCCATGCTAATATGATATTCTACACATCATACCGGTGTGTGCCCATCCCAACAGCACGTACCCATCACATCACACCACATGTGAGTGCCCATCACACCATCCCAGTGTGTCCCTTGCACCACATCAGTGTGTTCTCATCACACCGGTGTGTGCTCATCACACCAGTGTGTGCCCATCTCACCAGTGTGAACCCACCACACCATCCCAGTGTGCCCCTCACATCACACCAGTGTGTTCTTATTGCACCGGTGTGTGCCCATCACACTAGCGTGGGCTCATTGCACCAGTCTGTATTCGGTTTGCTTTTGGTTCGGGGTTGTGGGTTTTTTGGTTTGGTTCAGTTTGGTTTGGTTTGGTTTGGTTTGGTTCTTTTTTTCTCTTTGGCCAGTGTTATTGCAGAGTTATGCTGCTTGCCAGACTTTCTGAATAAAAGAAAACCTAAGAAATATTTCTAGCATTGAGTTCATTCTGTGGCTAGACATTCAGAGTCAGTTAGCTGCTTGAAAAAGCATATCTTAGATGAAAAGCAGCCACTGGTGGCTTTTATACTGTATTTTTAAAGAACTTAGAGACCATGATTGGCAGACCTACTTTGCTATCTCCAACTTTTCAAAGCTGAATTTTTTTTCAATATCTAATTTGGACTTTCTTTCAATTATTTTCGTACCTAATAAATATTCAAATAAATAATTGCATACCTCTTCACAAAGAATGACAAGGTGGAAATGAAAAAACACCAAGCCTTTCTGCTTCCTTAGCAAAGTTTATACAGTACAAATATGTTTTGATTTTATCAGAGACATCATCATTCCTTTAGGGGTGGAGAAACTCTAGCAATTTTTTGACAGCTTCATCACAAGCAAGAGCCTCTAGAGTCTGAAACCTCTGTCCAGTGTGTCTTTGATAGAATAAATTAACATATGATTTTCTTTCTCTTTGAAGTTATGGCAGTACTTTAGCTAAATATGATTGAAAAGAACTTAAGTGCTACAAAATGAGAAGATGTCTATATTCTCTAGAGCATGACCTAAAAATGTAGGTGCAGCAATTAGCCAAGATTTTTCTCCTTCTGTCAAGGTCCTTTTCACATTCAATTTATAAAAACATAAAACTTTTTCTTAAACAGCATTTTCGTTAAAGTAACTATGGCATTCAATGATCTCTTGCAGCTGAAGCTGTTTGCAGGGTATCAGCCCGTTTTTTGGGGGTAGTGCAATTATCTTTGTGGAAGAGTAATAAATGTATTCAGCACTGTGCCTTGTCTTTGGTATCATCTAGTTTCATGTTAGTCCTGTACAGCTCCTAACAAGCTTCCAGGTATACCCATGACATTTATGAATCTTAAACTGAAGATCTGTACTAGTTGAAGAAGTTCCTCTGTATTGCGTAAAGATGTGTGGAATTCCTTTTTTTCAGAGAAATATCTCAGTTCCAAAATTCAGTCTCAGCTGATTCCCATTTTGGAATGGGAATAGTTGTTGCATAAAATTATTGCCTGAAGGTCCTCTCTATGTCCTCAGCTTCAGAGCTTAGGACAATCCATCCTTGGTTAGTAGATATAACTTCATGAATTTAGAGAAGCACTTTAATTCAAATCTTAGCTTCCCCTACAAACAATGGAGAAGGGCAGTGCTTGGAGTGTATGGAGAGTGAGAATTGCCTGATTCCAGAGAAGAACATGATCTATCCCAGTGAAGACTTAAATTTATGAGAACTTGAAACTTTTACTGGGAATTTTTATATTAGAAAATTGCTTGCTTTGCATCCAAATTCAGCTTTTATCTAGTTCTAATTCAACTTTAATATCAGGTTTGAATTCAGCTCATTATCTAATTTTACATATTTTGTTTTTTTTTTTCATTTGAGAAGGTAAATCTTTGCAGGAAAAAGCACTGAATTTTAAGCCTCAAAAACCAAATTGTAATTCAAAACCAATTCCATGTATATTAAAAATATTTTATAGATAATATTCCTTTTCCTGTTCTTCTCCTTTCTTACTTTAAAAAGCTTGATTTAAAAGGACCCTATTCTCAGAGCAATTACAGACAAGCCATGCTTGGCTTTCTCAGACAGCAGAAATTCATAAGGCTGAATTCAGTCCCCCGGGACTGTCCTTTATGGTTTGAAGGGTGGTATTATTTATTCAAAGCTGATTCAGAAAGACATTTTGCAAAGTGTCTAGGAGCTTGAATGCTGAAGATATTATTTTGAACATCTGCAAAATTTATGGTTTTTATCTTTTCTTCTCCTTTTTAGCCCAATTTCATTAAGAAAGGTTTGTGCAATCACTTGTTCCATCTGTCATTCCCTTTTCTCTAATAACCCTTTACTGGCGTTCACAGTGTGAAGAGGTTTTTCTTTATATCTAATAACAATTTTCCTTCTGGCAACTTGTGCCTGTTGCATCTTGTCCTCTGCACCTCAGAGAGGAAGCTGGCATCTAATAGGTGATTTTCTAGTCTAAACTGCTCATTCTAACTTCCTCTGGTTAGTAGACACAAACAGAGATTTACACATTCAGTGATTCCAGCCGGTCATCTCCAGCACTGTCTCAATGAGCTGAATCACCTCTGAAGGTGCCTGTTTCTCTGACTGCAGTTGAAATACAAGTTAGTTTTAGATAAATAACTTTCTGGTAGTGCAGCTTTAAATTAAGCTGAATACTAATGCTTCACTGGGATCAGGAAGGGATCCACAGTTATTTCCACCTTTATAACTTTTTGTATCTTTATGCCTTTTATATCTTAGTCACCAATGTTACATTAGGATGATGAGTCACACTCTTTCTTACTTGTAGTTTATATATGGATCCTTTTACTTTTTTTGTTGATTCTCTCTGCTTTGACTGTAAGTGTTCTGATTCTATTCAAATATGGTCTGGCAGTAAGTATTGAGAAAGTGTTGTCGTTTATGTGTGAAGGGTCAAATTGATGATTAAAACTTCCAAAGGCTAGAGAGGGAGGGAGTTTCATCATAAGGCTTATAAAACCTTTAACAAGGCTATTAAATAAACAAAGATTTTATGTCAGCTTTCCATTTTGGAGTATTAGAAGGTTGGAACGTTTTCATGGAGGGCTTTCATGGTTAAGAGGCATGACAAATTTTGGAATAGAATTGCTTTAGTTGGGAGAACCTAGAAAGAACTTGTTTTGATTGATGATGAAGAAGTAGCCGTCAAATTCTCATGTCTTCAGTTAGAAAACTGCAAGATTGTCACAGTCATTGTGCCATAGATAAATTATCAGTGATGCAGTGATGATCAATGAACATATTTATGGGAGGACAGATGACTGTATTAACTTAAGCACAGTAGGCAGCTCTTATTAGTCATAATAAGAAAAAGTACTAGTTTATATGAATTTTATTTTTTCCTATGCTATCCTACATGCTTTCTTTAAAACTTTTTCTGGAAATGAAAAGCATCTCTTTCATTTCCTACTGCTTGCCATTAGTTAAATATACAAAATCAGCTTTCAAAGTGCATATAGAAGTAATTATGGCATAGCCCAATATTTAAGGCTTCTGCTTTTTTAGAAAATACTAGCTTCCTTCACCTTGTTACTTTATACACTTAATTTTGCACAGGTTTGAAATAACAGAATCAATTACAACTAAATAAGGTATGTAAAATAAATAAATAAATACAAAATCAATTCCCTTCTCCAAAAGCAAAACAGAGCAAGCAGTAGGGCTTGAGACATGAACAGTTTTCTAATTAACATGAATCTCTACTTTTAGAACATTTTAAGGCAGTATAGTCTCCAACAATTACTCTTACTTTAAAAAACAGTGTCTGTTTTGTGATGAGTTATGGTCTGTTCTCAGAAGGCAAAAAGTTAAAAAAACATTCTCTTAATCATGCCCAAGATTAGCACACTAATTTAAAAAATCTAATTCTCCTCGGTAGTGTCTATTTTTCTTCTCCAATTTTGAGCTTTCCTTGAAAAACACAGACTGCTCTGTATGTGTCCTCTTTAAAATTTCTTGTGTTACAGATGAATCAGTTAGTGAAGAATTCATGACTCATTCCTACAAAAAAAATTTCTTGAACTTCCCCACCTATGTGGCCTGAGGATCATACCCCTACTGACTTATCTCCTAGTGAACTTTCTCTTTTCTTCAGCAAGAAGTTCTTCATTCTCTTTTTGATATTGCATCCATGAAGACATTGTTATTGACTTATCGCTGAAATGGAAGGCATGATCAAACTCAAGATGTCTAGCGTTACAGTCTCTGACAGCAAGGACGGCTGGTATGTATCATGGGTAATCATATAGTCTGTGGTACAAAGTATTACAGGTAGTTTTAATCTGAGAAATAGTGTGTATCTATCTCAGTAATGGTATTAATTGCAGATGGTTGGATATTTAATTTCAGGTTTATGCTTTTCAAGCTCACTACAAATGAAATGGAGAAGGCAAAAGTGAAACAAGGCTACATGGTCAGTGATTTCCATTCAGTGCTGAATCAAATGGTTTACATAACCAAGGCAGTTTGAGGGGGAAGGGGAAAGAATGGAGGTGGGCAGAAGGTTGATCTTCTCAAAGTGCAACGTAGCAGCAGTCATTCCTTGCAGTAAGATGCTTTGAC
>JANZYA010000022.1:13144508-13154729 GCA_027575145.1 Gyps rueppelli | reverse complement strand
TGGATTTTTCTCTCAAATGGCAATATCGACATGTATTTCATGATTATGTCAAGTCTCTGTCTTTTTTTGACTTCTTGCCAAAAGAGTGAAAAGCTTGCTACCTTTCCACTGTGTCTGCATGTAAGTCTCAGCAGTACTGATAGCAGATTTGTAACTGCAGCAGGAAAAGTGAAGATCTCTTAATGCCACATGTATTTGTTCCTTTTAAAATAATTTTAAATCACCAAGTATCAAATTTAACTTTATATACCTTTAGGAAAACTACTGTCATCAGAAAGGCAGAAATAGGTGGTATCCTGAAGGTCTTAATGTTTCAGTGCTTACTGTCTCTACATAAAACAAGCACAATCCTGTCGCTCCCCCTCTCCTTGTTATTAACTTCTCTTGTTGAAAGTTCTTCCCTTTAAGGAAAATAAACTCAGGTTTTTAGGAAAGATCATTGAAAACGTTTACACATGCTAAACACTGTGAATTTGTTGTTATATAAATTCATGGCTTCAAATTCTCAAAAGTTATAGATACAATTACATGTTTTGAAATTTTATTTTTAGTTCATTTACAGGCTGGATATGAGCATATAAAATGCATCAAATATAAATGCCCTAAACTCTGGCAATTCTGTATCTGCTAAATTGCTCATGCAGCTGTTATTTACATGTACAAATCTGAGTTTTGTGATGATCAAAAGCAATTCTACTGTGCTTGTGATATTATTTCTGCATGCCAGGTAGCGCATCAGAATTTGTATCTAACTAAAGAGATAAATACCTTCATATGTAATTGCATGGGTACAAAGTTTTGGCTGAAACTAAAGGGTGTGAAAAAGCACACGATATGATATTTTATTTTTCCATAAAATAGACTTCTATGAGAAATATATTGCAGAAAAGATAAAAATAATTTTTTTTCAAGCACGTTGTTTTGATTCAAAAAACATTCAGGTATGTGCTTAACTTGACTTTATTAGGACTGCCAACAACTATAATGTTAAGCACATGTCTAAAGGTTGGAAAGATCAAGGACTTAGTTTTACTAGCTTTAGCATAAAAAGATGTTTACATTTCATATTAAAAAGAATAAACCTATTCCCTAAAAGTGTGCAGGACAACGTGCTTAATGGGGGTGGTGAAATACAAAACTGACTTTATTTGAAGAAGAATCAAATAATTGTTCTTTTTGGCACGTCTGTTATACTTGTATTATTTTCATTTTGACACTGTACATTTTTTTTTCCAAATGCACAGTCTATTTTAAACCTTTCCCTATATTCTAGGGTGAACTGTGTTTAAATAGACTTATTCATCACCTGAATTCTTTGCAAAAGATTTGTAGTTTGTGTTCATCTAAACCTGTAGTAATTTTATTCCTTTCTCTTATTTTAACATTTCTTTTTTTTTAATAAAGCAATTTCTGAAAAGTTTTTAATTCACTTCTGTATATTGACATGATTTTTTTCAAAAGTAGAAGCATTAACACGCTCTAAATTGTTAAATTTTTTTTTTTCCTTGGGCAAGAAGGAATCAGGTATGCATGCTGATTAACACACTCCAGTCATTAACATGTGATTATGTGGGCTGCATATTGAGCACCTGCCAAAAGATAAAATCCAGCACTTTACTACATCTGTGCAAGGACTTTTTGCATTTCTTTTGTACTTTGACAGCTCAAGAAAAAACAGACTTTGGTATCTTTGTTCAGCATAATAAAACTGTGTACATAAAATGTCTTCATGGAGGAAGGAAAGATAGTACATATATTTATTTTAATCTCTGAGGCCATGAAAAATCCAGGGACTGAGAGTTACACAGCACCAAGTGTAATATGAATCTCCTAATGTACTGTATCACTGACATTCATATACAGTTTACAACATTCCTGCATGTTTATAAGGATTATCTGTTCTGGGATTCAGCCAATGTTATTGTAATTCACAACAGTTTTATGTGATACCTTTATGTCTCATAAATGTCTTGTTTTTATTTCAATCTTCCAAATGTTTCATGTTCAGCAGTTAATTATGTTTATTTTTTAGAATTAATTTCTGAGCTGGGTGATACTTCTAGTCACTAACTGAAATTATCTAGGGAAAAATAAAATGTATTTATGACGCTGATATCAGTATATGTACAAATAATGGGATTTGGCTGAGTACAGTTAAATATATTTGATTATATTGGTATTTTTATGCAATTATGAAAAAGCAGGCAAGACTAAAAGGGATGTTAAAACACTTTCCAAACATAATCATACACTAGCATGCACTTTCTATACAGAGAGCATCTATATAGAAATTAAATACAACAGCTAGACAGAATAAAGGTGCATGAAAACAGATAAGACTTAAGGTTTGTGATGCAATATTAACAGCTAGTCAGAAATAAAGCATCCCATTCTGGCTTTATGAGCGGTTAGCATCATTTAAGTTAGAATCACTAGCTTTAAGGGGGGGGGGGGGGAATCAAATCAATCATCAGAATTTTAGTTGAAAAATTTAATGATGGATTTCAGTATCATTTAGTCATTATTCTGTAATCACTCACAACATTACCTTGGTGACTAAACCTATGTCTTTTGGATTAATACAGGTAAAGCCTGACAAGACATATAAGACTCATCTAGTTTATTTCCACCTGAAGCCAGGCCATGCTAAGTTTCAAGTAGTTTCCAAAGAGTGAGAAGACCCTATAAATGCACTTAATAGTCCTACTGCAAACAGCACTGTTATGGAAGGGCAGAGGGGAACCCACCAGACTTCTAGACAGTTTGACATGAAAAGTAAATACCACTCCAAACATCCAAGTGTATAACTTACCCAAATATTTAGCTCAAATATGCGAGGAAAACCAGAAAACTTAGAAAGCTGTAGGAAGTTCTACTCTGAAATACTTCTTAACTTCTGAGATAAAGATATCCAGTGAAGATTTTACATGGAAAAAAACATTCCACAGCTCAAAAGCTAATTTTTATACTTGGAATACAAGCACCCTCCTATTAACCAAATACAAACTCTAAAAATTAAACTGGAAGTTAGAGCCCTCCCCATTAACAGGGGGAAGGTTAGAAATCAAATGACCACTTTTCCATTCCCTAATGCTTTCTTTGGCCAAAAGAAGTCAGTGTTCTTCCTCTCCCTCCCAAAATACTGTTCACACCTTCAGAGTGACGCAACAGAAGAATGGAAGTAACCTAGGGTGAGGCACTGAAGTCTTTTCACAACATTTTATAAGACAAGCAATCATTAACAAAACAAGGAAACATACTCGCCAACACCATAATTGTTTTCAGCTTGACTTAAGGAAACAACAAATTTGACGGGATGACACTGATTTTTAAGATCTAAAACTGTATGGAAACAGACCAGTTAACAGAGTAGATGTAAGTGGTTAAGGGCATTGCAAGGGGAAAAATTAGTTGCATCAAAATTGTACGTGTTATCAGACGTAAGAATCCGTATAGGTGAGACTTTGTCTGCCCCACCTGAGAGAAAACTCAAAACCTGTAAGTCAGAAGTAGCAGTGGGACACAAATCTATAAACATCCAGCCTTCAATAGTTTTTATTGCATCCAGAAATACTAAAAACCCAAACCAAACAAAAACCATATCAACCTTCCCCTAAAGCATTTTTTTCCTCCCCAAAACACTTTGATGCTTCGTAGCAACAACGTATTTTTTCCCTGTTAAACATAATGCCGTCAAAGGCTTCTTTATGCTGAAGTACGCAAACTACCATTGGGACTGGGGAGGATGTATCCTAATACACATATCTCCAAAGCCTGGAAATGAAACCAAGCTTTTAGCAATACAGGTATTTTTTTCAAGTCTTCAAATATCTGAAACTCCAATAATTTTTTACTGCACTTTGCTATGCTTCGGAACTCTCCACCTCGGATGTGAAGATGACATCACACTCTCCCACATGGTTACCAAAAATCTACCTTACCAAACCTTTTTAGGCAGACCTTCCCTAAGATCTCCAGTGATAAGCACAACAAAAACCTGCAAGACTGTAAATTAAGTGACTACGGCTTAACAAAATTGCATTGTTTAATAAACATACGTTACTGTTCTGAAGGTTTTCTTTATTTGGAGACTCAATATAAGACTTCCATGCCAATATGAAGCAGCCACCTTAGAACGTAATGGGAAAAGTTGCAGAGTTCTCAGACTCAAGACAAAAGAGCTCCAGATCCACACAATCCAAATCTAAATTCTCAGAGCATAAATAGGGCTGTATGTCTACTTACTACTGTTTAACGAAAAAATCCTTTTAATATCTGGATGTCATTAAGTGCAACGCTAATGAGTTCATAGCTACTCGTAAAAATATTTGCTTGCCACATTTCTTTTTTCACCTCTACAAGATACATTCTTTAAAGATATCAGAAACTATTTGGCTTGTGTAGACAAGATGAATCTCTAAAGTCAGAAATTTTAAACTTTCAACACTTCAAATATTTTTGAACAAAAATGAGTATTTAAGATATTAGCATGATTATCTAGGGCTTGTTTCAGAAACAAATATGAAAAAACCCTTATTGCATTTGATATAAATTTCTATTTTGATAACAGACCCATAATTGAACATTTCTAGATACTGGATACTATTTTACTCGTTTCTAGCTGTACTTTCAAAAGCTTATGACATTACATGTAGATAGATAGTTTTGCAATTTCTCATTCCCAGCCCAAATCTACAAACATATAAGCATATAGTTTTTGATGAAACTTTTGAATGCCTTTTCTGCTAAATAGAATCAAAGGCTTTTCTCTAGTCTTGGGACCAAGCAGCACGACCTGAGTATATTCTTGCTACAGAGCATGTGGCCCCAGTGCCACCGTGACCCTGTGATATGATTATTATTCTGTGCATGCTTCCCACCCCCCCCAATTCAAAAAGTAAGATGATGTAAGGGCTGTACTACAGCCCGTTAGAATCAATCTTTTCTCAAACTTTAAAGCCAATTTAAAAAGTAAATGATAAATTTTTTGAATAGCAGATTTTTAGAAGAGAACAGTATTTATACTCAGTTTCAGCTTCGTATCTCTCCCTTTACACAATTACCTGTTCTTCAAAAGAAAGATTTTAAACTTTGATTTGTCACTCCCGACTCATGATCCAAAAGATACTAGTCACTTTTTTTTCTCTCCTTCAGTAAAAACTTGCATGGCAATGGACTGGAGAAGAAAATAAAACGGAACAGAGAAGTCTATGAAAAGTTTATTTTCATTCAAGAATGTAAAATTCACCAAAGCCTAGAAACCCGTAAGCTTGAGCCTAATGTATGTTTAACACTAGTGCTATTAAGATAGAAGAGAGCTACTGTAAACACAGTAAGAGAGAGCAGCAGACCTGACCAGGTTAGGAGGGAGTGCAATTGTTCCAAGCAGACTGGCTGGAGCCAGATCTAGGTAGGTGAATATAATAAATGAGGAAACATGTAATTATGTCAAAGTCTTCACGAAATACCCTTACATTCCAACGCAGATCTAAACAACCTGAGCAAACTAGCGGGGAGCAATCCCTCTCCTAAATTAATTCAGTGGTGCCACCACTTCAATTTTCTTCTCAGATAACTAGGATGCTTTTCGTGAACCCCATGAAATGTCTTAAATAGCTAGGCACTGCACAGAAACTTTGGAATTTCTACATGTAGCCTGAAGCTGGTTTGTAAAAGGGCTGATAGCAACCTAACTCTCAGGTATATAAAGAAATGACAAGAAACGCCTCCAAAAAGGAACTTCAAATTTTGATGTTCAGTCCCGAAGTGTTTAATTTATATAGCTGACTTACAGACTGAGATCTATAGTCCTAATTAAATGCCTGCATATCCTATAAAATATATGGGGAGATCCAGCACACTGGAATGAATTGCAATGTAGTGTCAGAAGCAGTATTTGGAGAAGCAGCAACTAAATCTAGTTTACAAGAAACAATAAGAGAAGAGATAAAAGATCTCTCATTCTTTTTGAGTATAACCATTTAAGAGGCATCTGGAAGATACCTCCATCAAATACCTCACCTATGGATTTCAAGTTGCTTTGGAATAAATTCCACCTTTCTGCTGACACATAGGTTGAACAGTAATACTGACATTATGATTCCCATATTTCTTAAGTAAAAGCCATAGATCTGATTCCATTTGCTCTCTAACCTGAGGTTATTTCAAAACCCATGCTTCCCTGTGTCCCAGAAAAGTGGTCCAAATTCAACACTATAGGTTTTCCAGGATAAGGGAATTTCTGCATCTTTCCTGGAAGCTGAGCCAGTTCACAAAAGACTGACTTATTGGCCATAGGAAATAAAAATATAATCTAGCTATAGAGGTATTTTAACAGTGTGTAATGTGACTTGAGGCAAGGGGGTGAGGGGGAAGACTCCATTTGTAAGGATTACTTTCTTTTTTAATCCATAGAAGTATTTTCAGAAACGTCTGCATGTACTTTGCAAAAAAGTGAGTGAACTGGAAATCGTGGTCCAGTTGACCGAGCTGTAATTACTTCTAGATACTACAATAGATTAAACATGCCTGAAGACACACGTGCTCAAAATCTGAGTAACTGAAATGTTCAAAATGGTTTAGGAAGCTTTTTAAAAACTATTGCTATTAAAAATATTGCTACTTTCTCTTTGCAAATACAATGGCAGAGCAACCAACTAAACAGCATACAACTAACTTCAAAGATTATTCAGGTATACAGATTTACACACCGAGGCCATTCTAAAATGAGATTAGAGCAATGTTGGAGCACAGAAACAGCAGATTCAGTATAACGCTTACTCAAAATGAGAAGATGATCAAAATATTTGGTCCCTACTCAATAGCAAACCTGATGAACCCATAGCAACTTCCACTTTTACTTTATTTTTAAAGAAAAAATAAAAAAATAGCATTTTATGCCACTGACGTAATCTTCAACAGTCCTTTTCAGGGTCGCCTCTGAGAACAAAGCCTTCTTCACTCTTTCAAGTTGGAACAGACAATTACATTTCAACTTCTTGGTGTTGTTTTTCTCGGTCTTTTCTTTGTATTAGGAAATATAATAGTCACCTGTCAATTCTATTTGGACTTAAAAAACCAATTTTTTGGCTTCATTAAAGAAAAGGTTAAAAATTGTGCTTGAACAGTAAATCCACAGGAACATCCTAAGAACAAATGTAAAATCATTAACTATATTTAAAGCATAAGGATCAGAACAGTTTTAGAATCAGTGACCGGATCCCTGACCAACAGAATTTCTCTTCCAGTCCCTGCTACAGTCCTTCTGAAAAAGTGTCATGACCTAACAATGTCCTCACATACCTTGGTGTAGGATCTTGTTTCTTTCATGCCAACAGGGGTCTTGTTGCATACTGTGCAACTTTGTTGTTAATTCATTACACATTAGCTGTTGCTTGTAAGTGCATTATTTGAAGTCTGAGTTAATATATGCATACATAGCTTCCTTTTACTCAGTTACCAAAGCATCACTGGCTCTACAGTGTTCCTCCCCACAGCCTAAACCTGTATTTGTTAGTTCCCTGAGCTTTCTTCAATACACACTGGATAGGTGTTCTTCTTAACTGCATTTCCTCCATCTTTTATCCTGTGGTTTTGAGGGGCTGACTTCCAGCAGTCACTTCCTAAAACTGCAGTAAGATCAAAATCTGCTATTTATTTTAAACTGACATATTGCATCTAATACCTGTTCTCTCTTCCAGCCTTTATTAGCTGATGAGCTGGCAAAATGCATTTCTTCCCTCTTTCCCCTTCCTAATCTTTGGAGTGGTCACAGCTGTGACAAAGAGTCTGTGCAGCATCTCCCCTGCTGCTTCAGAGTTGACTATAACAGAACAAGTCCATAGACGGCCCTGGAATCTGAGGCAACTTAAAAGAGATGCAGTCTCTCTTACAGCTTAGTCACAACAATGGTAAAGTAGCAAGCCTGTGAGCTAGAACTTTGTTTTTAATACTGGAAACTAAATCCCTGGTGAAGTTGGGGCACGGGGAGAGACAGACTAAGTTATGTAGTTGCCAAGATCTGCATGAACTGCATGTGCACATTTGTTTACATTCCAGCCTGAGCACTAAAATGTCTTCTATGCATTTGAACTGCTGTTTGTAAGTACCCATTCATCCATTTCAGTAGGGAAGAAATGGCAACTCTGTCCCTTTCACAGGGAAGTCTTACATTGCTCTTTTTAATTGTTGTGACATTTAAAAGAATCCTTTTTTCCTTGTTCCATGATATCCTTTAGAATCAATTCATTAGGACAGCGGGGTTGATGGAGCTTAGGTTCAAGTCATGAGCTTTGAAGCATGTTAACATTTTTTCTCCCATTAGTGTTCGCAGGCAGACAACAAACCCCCTGCCTAAACAACCAGGTGGCAGTGCTTCATGCGCTCTGCTCCTGTCCGGCTGTCCAATCAATGATACAGAAATGCACCAAAAGTCAAGAAATTAAACCATGTCTGCCCTACTGGCAAGTAACCTACAGCTTTTGCCGCATTCACTAAGTTCCTTTCATTACAAGATTTGCTCAAGAGGCACAATGACAAATTGATGCAACTTGTTAGCAGTACTGAGCACTTTTTGATCACCCATCCTTATTTCCTGACATTATTCAGTAAGGATATTAATTTATAATTATAATTATTATTTTGTAAATAGATACAACTGCAAAACAGATTAAGCACTCAAAGGTTTCTGGGCCTAAAATATATAAAACTGAAAAGATAAACATCAATGTTAAACAGGTTTCCATTGTGAATCTATGTAATTATAGACTAGTCTTTACTTAACAGATTTGCTTCTTGTGTATACATCAACATCAGCTCACCAAAGCCAGAAAGATTCTTACTATACAATTTCATTAGCTCCCTAATTTAATGAATTTACTATTTTCTCATAAGGTTCACAATCCGTAGCAATATCTGGATTCTCGGGACTCCTGTGTTTAAAATTTTCCATTACCTGCCTTTGATGATCCTTCTGATGGTGATGCCATTATGTAATCCATGCCTTTGTAACCTTGTAATTAGGCAATAGACGCATTATACATGTTTCAAGGTAAAGTAGAATGTTTCAAAAGTGAATAGCAGTACGGATTTCACATTTATGCCCTGTATTACACAAATTCTGTTGTCTACTGAGTGCATGGCATTATTCTGGTTTAGAGACACCCAGGTCATTTCTGGACCTTGTAACCTGAAAGGCTGGTTATGTCTTCCCAGATCTGTGGGGACACCCAATTCAGAGACAACTTGGTTTAAAAGGAAAGAAACTGCATTTAAGTCACATTTTGTAAGGTCTCAGAGCTCTCCTCCTGGACTCTAATTCTGTGATTTTTCTGTTCACCATGTTAGATTTATTTTGGAAGGGATTAGCAGAACTTGAGAACAAAAAAAAAAAGTACTAAGCAGACAGCATCCCATGACTAGTAGAAAAAGAGGGCCTAGCAGTTATACAAGCATTTTCAGATAGGGGAAACCTCCTCTTTGTTACCAAATCTGCTGCATAGCTCCTCCGTGGTGCTGAACAAATCTTTCTCACAACCTCAACTCTGGGTCTGGAAGATGAAGACAGCAGCACTTCCCATCTTTTCTTTTTTTTGTGGCAAACAATGCACTGAAATCAATAATGGGTACACAGCTGCACGTTGGGATGAGAAGCTACTATGGGTCATGCCTGCAGTTAATAGACGTGTTGGGAGTAGACTGTTCACTCAGTGCAGGGAGGGGAGATGCTTAATTGCAACTCTTACCTTTTCAAGGAAGTTTTCGGTAGTTTCCAGTTTTCCAACTTCTCTGTTCTCCTTGATGTTTCTGATCCTGGTATTTTTTTATTTGTTCACTCTTCCCCGAGATACCTTTCTGCTTCCTGACTATCACTCTTCCTTGCTCAGCTGTCCTGGAATTGTCAGGTCCCAGAGTCCCAGCCTCCACCTTGCTGCAGGGACAGGCCATCATTGTCTTCATGTGAATATAGAATATTATACACCATCATACTATATAGCATCATTTAACCTGCATAGGTGAGGAGGCTGCTTTTCCATTGCTGTGGGAACCATAGGTTAAGTTTTTTGCATATTTTTCTTGTATTTTAAGAGAGTGTTGTCATAAAAGAGAGGATGAGGATTGAGGGACATATAGTGATATAAAATGCTGGGAAGCCCTGTTGCAGGTGATGATATTCCATAACAAATTTTTTATTAACTTTGAATATGCAGGTATTAAACTTTT
>JANZYA010000022.1:8211085-8224642 GCA_027575145.1 Gyps rueppelli | reverse complement strand
ATTTATGATTGCTGCCTCTCAACCTTTCACTGTGCACCTCTGAGAAGAATCTGTCTCTCTCTTCTCTGCAACCACCCTGTAGGTTGTGAAAGACTGAAATTAGTTCCCCCCCATGCTTGAGCCTTCTATTCTCCAGGCCAAACCAGCCCATTTACCTCAGGCTAGCTTATGGCAGACCAGGCCCCAAGGTTTAAAATCTAAGGTTCTGTCTTAAAGGAGGAATTTCTCATCCATATGTGTAGAAAGTCCCTTGGCATCTGTCCAGCACAAGTGTCTGATAAGGTCAATATCAGTATTAGGAAATCGTCTTAATACAAACTGGATTAAGACACACTCATGCAAGCCTGTGGGCAAATGTTGCTACATTACCATAGTTAACCTGTGTATGTTTCTTTCCTCTGGACAGGGTAACCAGTCACTGTCCCACACTTTTTATGACCTTTGAGAAAAATGATAAAATGATGGATGAAAATGAAATAATTAGCACTGACTCCACTGGTCTCTGAATCAAGAGGGACTGAAACCCTGTTTTTCTAGTGTTTTGCAGGCTCCAGATGGAAGGATGCTAATAGCATCTTTTCTAATGATATTTTTATTAGTGTGCTCTCCTCTACTCTGCAGCAGGACAGGCATGGTCCTTCTCCCACTGCTTTCTTTCTCACTGTTTAAACAAAAAATGTTCTTCTTTTCATGCTTGGCCTGGTTTTGGGGGGTTCTTGGCAGCCACCGTGACTCTGCCACGTGCATCCTGTTTGACCTTGAGCAAGTCACTTAGTCTGCCTCCTCTTCAGCTTCTTGATCTCAAAATCGAGCCCGTAGCTTTTTGTACCTAACAGGTCTGTGGTAAAGATTAATTCCTGAATATCGGTAATGTGACATTTCACTGAACATTTTCATTGAGCAGGAGAGCAGAGTAGCCTGTGGAAATCATCTTGCTTGTTCTGCTGTGAATAACAACATCTCACCTACTAAACTCTTACTACTTTCAGATAGGACTTTCCTTAGTGCCTTGTAGAAAGTCATAATATCAACCTCTGCCTTATTTCTAGCAGCAATTTGACAAAGGATCTGCCATGATCAGCAGATATTAAGGTTCAGTGATAACTTCAGCATTCAACAATTTGTGTAACACCCATATTTGTAACATGCTACATAGATAGTACTAGAGATAAGCTACAAACCACATCATTAGTTTTCAGATCACAGAAATGACAGGATGCACAATAAAAATCTAAGTAATTATTATAGCCATAATTTAAAACCATTATGACCCTTCAAGAAACTTTCTCCTTCTTTTACAATTTATATCAGCCAAGCAGGTATTTAAGAACAAATTGTGATGAATCCCAACCTTGTGTTTGAATATGAGGCCATTTAACATGGGAAATAGCAGAAGAACTTACATCAGTAAGTATGAGCAGATGCAAATTTGTCCTCCCCTTCCTTCACACATCCAGTGTGCAAAGGTATTGCATGGCAGAACTGTAGCTCTTCTTCAGCTTCTCAGGCCTCCAGTCCATGAAATCTCACAGCAGTGAATAAGCATCTGTGTTTTTTTCAGATTGGTGGACATGCATGTTATTTTGTTTTGGGAGACATTCCTGTATTAGTGGCCTCACTAATACCATTACAACTATTTTTTAAGTACTGCTTTGCAGGAGTAAATTAGGCACTGTTTCTTCATCTCTGTTTTTAGATTTAGAAGTCTAAAAGTCATCACTGTTATACTGAATAGGAATGAACTCTTGGAAGAGCACAGTTAACTCAGTGTGGCTATTTGAAACTCAAGATGTTTTCAAGTGACTGATAGTGTCAGAATATGGTCACTATGGAATTAGAAAAACTCTGATCTGTGATCTATGATTCTGACCTATTCCGATATATGACTGATCTATGGAATTTTCAAACGCTAGTGTTGTAGTACCTATGCCTTTTTAAAATTGTATAATGACCAAACCATGTAACACAGAGTATAGGAATGTTGTGGATGAAATTACAAGAACATCTGAATACCACTTTCAAGAGTGATTTAGAGGAGGTAATAACTGAACTGTAGATAAATGAAGGCACCTCAATACACATTTAGCAGGATACTCAAGAGCATCTTCTTATGTCCTCTCTCTTTCAGAATTTGGCAGCTGGTTTTGAAAATATTTAGATGCTTGATAACATTTTAAGCTTCTAATATGCCTGAAATGGGGTCTTTCAAAGCCTGCCTATGAAAAACCTGGTAATACCACTGTTACTGAGCTCCTTCTCAGAGCAAAGATGCACATGAAATGCAGGAATCCGATACCTTCCTGGGAGAGGGAACAGAGAGATTTTTGTCTCCAGCCCAATTTACCCAAATTCCTCCCAGAGCACTAAGTGACAAACAGGGCCTTCACTGAGAGCTTCAAAAGGAAATTGCTGTTTGCATAAAAGACATACTAAGATGAGTTTGTTGTTAAAAGGGAACTTGAGCAAGAGGAGAGAATGGAACAAATCTCTTGGAAAAATGTCCTGCATCTTCTGTGGCTGGGACTCAGCACTGCTCACAGTCCACAAATCCTATCGTACAAAGACGCCAGCATCAAGGCCTCCATTTAGTAGAAACTTAGCCAGGTGCTAGATTTTATTGCAAAGAAATGTACTGAGAGCTACGCAACATAGATACACACCATGAATATTGTTTGCACTCCATTCTGCCCCTGTATTTACAGGCCCAGCTTTCTCATAGCCCCTAAAGACAAAGCTTCAAAAGGAGGAATTTGTTCCCACCATTTAATGAGGTTTACATGTTATCCCTGCACCATGTTGCCTGGCAGATTCCCTCCTCTGATAGAACAGCAACTCCATCTTTCCTGTAAAAGCAACAGATTTTGAAGAGCAGCTCTAAAATAAGGTATCTTCATCTGCAATCGTGTGTGCCTACCACAGAACTGCTCAGTCCATCCTGCATCATCAGTTTTCACCATTTATGATGTACCTGACAGCTGCAAAGCAGCTAGTCACTCTCAAATGTTCATCTAAGCACCCATTCCCATACTGTGATGCTGAAATACTGAATGAATGAAAGGGTTCTCACAGACCTTAGCATTTGTTTATTTTGGTCCGTAGGAAATCGCTGCTAGGAAAGAGACCTCTTGGAGGACTTTTGGAAGGAGTGTTGACAGCCTGTATTTTGTTAAGCCACTAACAGCCATCTGGCTAAAATGCAGCATCTGAGACCTTTCTGAAATCAAATTGAATTTTAAAAGGAGTAGTGAGAGCAACTGTCCCCCTTTTCCTCCTTCCTACACAATGAGCAAGTTGAAAAAAAAGGTGTTTCTTTGCACAAGTGGCCAAACGCCTTGCCACATGATATTTGGCTTGGAAAAATTTACTCAGAAAAAGACAGGACAAGACAGCAGAATAGCACGGTTATTTATCGCTTACAAATGAAATGATCGATACTTTTAATCTAGAGCTAAATTTATTAACTTTCTCATCGGAGGGAGACATATTGACTGGGGGCATGGGAAGGGGGAGCCGAGGAAAGATGGATGCGTGCCTCCTAACCTGTCCAGCCAGCTCCCTGCCTGCTGCGGAGCATTTCACTTCACCAAGGCAGGAGACGAAAAAAACTAGATCTGAAGAACGATGTTTGAGACAACAGCAAATTACAAAAGGTTCAGTGTATCTTTTACAGACTTTCATGGTGTGTGCCCAGGGATGCACAAAAGATCAATGTCTCATACACTCCCCTCTCAATTTTTACTAAATCTACTGGCATGTAATGGCTAAACTAAAATATTCTAAACTATCAGGCTATGAAGGCTGAGGCAGACCTGTTGTTGAAGCCAGCACGTGCAGATTGGTGCTCTTTCACATCTGAAATTTGCCTTCACATATAAATGAAGAGATAGGCCTTTGATTTCTGTTTATGAGCTGTCAGGAAAGGTCCTGCCTGGGAGCAGAGCACCTGAGGGTGCAGTTCTGCAGGACCTTGGACTGGTCACAGGGGCTGTCCTGGCCAGTCGGGTGACGGGCACCCCCACCCCATCAATGTGCTCCTGTCCCCTCTCTGATGCAAGACAGTATGTGGGCTCAGGGGAGCTGAAAACCTGCCCAGCAAGTAAGTTCAGCAGGGTCACCTCCTGAAGTCGCTCCTTGTGAAGTGTCGGAAAGCCAGCCCCGGGGTGGGAGAGGCCAGAAACAGGTCAGCAGAGGAGGGTGGTGGGCACGAGAAGAAAGGGATGGATGGTCCTGCCGCAGCCTTGGTTTTGCAAGGTTCGAGCTGTGGGACAGCTGCCCCTCATCTACTTTTTGTCTTCCCTCTGCCTGCCCTCTGGTTTCATCTGTCTGAGTTAATGATTAGTGTGTTGACTCTCGGAGAAAGCAAAACATGGCCGTCTTTGCTGAGACGGTTTCTGCCATGCCATTGCTGCATGTAACCATGAACATAGGCATGGGACTTCCCCATGAACACCAGTATGTAGCAGAGTACAGACTAAAGTTAGATTTCCCCACTTAACATACAAAATAAGCCCCAGTGAAGGACCTCTACCCTGCTCTGTGCTAATAAAGCAAGCATCCAGCAGTGCTTTCAGAGCCACAGATTTTATCCCAAGGTCATTTGTGCTCAGCTGTAAAAGAAATCTTTCCTCCTTCCCCTTCAGGATGTGAGTCTCTGAGGGAGGTGTCACTTAGTAACTTTTCCTTCGACATTTCCTGGGCTCCGTTTGCCTCCGGTTCCCCCGAGGCAGCACCTATCAGCTCCACATCCCAGTTAAGCTCTGCTGAGCTGCTCGCACGCCCCATGCACACCCCGGCCAGCCGCCATGCACCACCCACTGCTCTTGACATCAGCTGGCAGCAGCAGCACCTTCCCACCGAGGAGATAGATACCCTCCTTTGAGCATCCCAAGTCATGCCAACATTGGTGGCCTAAGTTGCTGCTGTGTTTTATTCCCATTAAACCTGCCAATCGCACTCGCTGAAGCGTATCACGTCTCACCTCACTTGTGGGCTCAAGTCAGTCACTGGGAGGAGGAAACCCTCTATGGATAGGTATTAAGGAAAATGCTGTGACATTGGACTGTATTTCCTCTGCAAGAGGATGTCAGTGTGTAGGTGTCACCTCTTTTCATGACAAGGAGTCTGTGAGGCTTCTAAAGGGGTTTTTTGTGTGTGCGTGATGCTGTTTTGCTTTAGCTTTTTAATGAAGAAAGAAAAAAAATCCAGTGTCACTGTCTATCTTAGGGACTTTAAAAGTGCTTAAAAGCACTAGGAAGGCCTTTAAAATGCAGACCTCATACTAGAGATAAAGTATCTAACCAGAGAAGAGATGCTTTGATGCCTTAGATGTATTTGTTTGTTTGTTTTAGAGGGGAGAAAAGAATGGTATGTTTTACTGATACAGCTATTAACCATCAAGATTGCCCAAAGGCATCAGCAGGTTCATTTAAAATGTAAATGAGCTTTTCTGGCATTCGGTTGTTCAGATTCTACAGGCTGCTATTATGTGAAATTGGATGGGGCCTTTCTGTGGCACAGCTGAACAGTTAGGCTGGCCTCCCTCTTCCACCCAATTATGACCAACAGGAACAGACACCCCTGTGGGCCTGAGAGCTTCTCTCCAGATTAGGAGACTTGCTTTATTATAGAAGACAGGGGCAATTAACTGAGTCCCTGTGCTGCTACTGAATGGTCTCTTTGGGAAATACCACTTAGCATTGCAAACAGCAGGTGAGCATTTATTCATGGCCTTCCTACACCCTGCCATTTCTAGGAATGCTAATGACATTGAGATTTATTTTTTTTCCTTCAAGATTAGAACCTAACCTGACTGATATTTTTATGTTTATTCTACAAATATCTGACAATTCATCAGTATTTTATGACAGTTGCGAGCACTAAATTAAGGAAGATGTTTCTTTTCATGTATCTGGATTGGTATCAAAGTGAAATATATGAATCCACCACTCACCCTGAGTGAAATACTATATTCTCCGTGTATCACTGTTCTGGACTGGATTGCAAATTACCTCTCAGTAGTCTAGAATGGAATTAGTTACATAGGCTGGATTCATAGAATGGCACAAAAATAATGTATTTGCTATGATGAAGAAAAGTACCATAGTTTAACTTATATTTTGTAGCTCACACAAGATTTACAGTGTTCTAAAGAGTTATCACACAGTGTGATTAAGGAAGCAAATACATGTAAAATTTAGAAATGCATTCTTTTTATTTATTTTGTAAACAATATTTTCAGTTTCCCTCATCTGGATATAATGACAGTAGCTGTATCAGAAGTTGTAAAAGCCATGAGGAAACATGAAAAATCACTCTCTCTACAACTGGAAGCACTTCGAGTCCTTTTACACTTTATGATGCCCGGTAAGTCATCCAAAAATATAATTGGTGTGGCATCATACAGCAAATACTGAAATGTATTTCAAATCAAAATGTAGCCTGCTGGTGCCAGTTACCAGCTGAAGTATGCTCTGTCTGCCTTCTAGCAACTAAATAGCACAGGTAAGTTGTGTAAAAAAACATGAGGATTTTAGCAAGTGTAGCCTCTGAATGCAATGGAGTTCTTTATCTCACTGAAACAGATATGAGAAGTAGGGGGGGAAGGCAAACCAAACGGAGACAAAGCTCTTTCCAGAATGTATTAAAAGAACCAAATAAGCCATTCAGAGCATGCAGGTAGATTTTAGATGGGATAGAAATGGAAAAAAAGTGAAAATGAAACGCTGTATATTAAGGATGGCAGAAGTTCATGCTCTTCTCTTCCAATTTAAATTTTTCTACTCCCTTAATATTTCTTGTGCCAAATCTTTTCTCTTTAGAAATTATGCTTTCAGAAACCCAGCTGTGACATTACAAGTTTGCCCCAGGTCTAATTTCCCCTTAAAACACAAGATACTGCATGCAGACATGTCCTCTTTCAGCTTTTCTGATGTATGGCAGAACTGTCTTATAGGAGAGGGCATGAAGAATTTCATATACAATGTCACAGGACTCCAGAGCAGTAAAGAAATAAAATGCAAGCATTTCCTCCTGTGGATCTCCTTTAAGTGTGAGGCTTTCCTCCTCATTTTAACCAACTGTTTTGAGGTGCTAATGCTGACAGTACATGTCAGAAGGCTCCTAATTTATCCTTAGAGCAAAGCTATGCAAGCCACTGGCTTTGTGCCAAGGATAAGTTTGACTAGTTATGTGGGAGCATGTCGTAAGTTATAATAAGTAGCCCATTACAATGAAGTGGTCAAGCAAAACCTTATAGCTCAAGATCTTTGTTGCATATCATGGAAATTGCCTGGTGGTTTGAGAAGAGAACTGCATCATACTCCAAACACATATTTTGACACTATCTGTTTCTCTAAATTCTACAGTTTAAAATGACCTAATGAAAGTTTGGAAGTTATGTATTGTACATTAATCGCTAGGAGGGTGATCTCAAATCCAGATTTCATACATTATACAGAAACACTATTACACTACACCGCTGCAACTCTTGAACTGTAGTGCATTATCATGTGTAAAATGGTAGGTCACCTCATTACATCTTGGAGAGATATAGTTTCAATGTGATATTAATTAGAGACAATAATTTTTTTTATTCTCCCTGTTTATAAGGGAGGTGGAAAGAATATAATAAAGTTTCTGGCTGCGGGAGATTTGTTTTGCTGGAAGTGATAGGTTGACTTTCACTTCTAAGAAGAAGGGGTGAGTAAGTTTGTTTTAAGGTTAGCATGGCATCTCTGTAGCATTCTGTCTTGTGTTCAGCTCCAGAGTTTTAAGGCTCAGAGTTTCTGAGCGCATCTGAAGTAGGCTAATCAAAAGTAGTAGAGACAGGGCAAACTGATGTCAGATCACAAAAGCAGTGTAGTGGAAAGAGAAACAACTTATTAAGAAGAAAAATAAAACGGGAATAGTAAGACTCTTCAAACTGAGAAAACTGTAGGGGAAAAAACCACAAACAAACCATGTGCAGGTGTCTATCTTACTGCTTCTGCTAAGAGGGACTGAGGAAGAGAGGGAGAACCATGCCTAATTGCCTACTCTGTTTTGTTCACGGGTGTCCATGGGATCTGAGCACAGTGGCTCCTGTCTCACTTTTAATCTGAGCTAACCACAACTCCTTTAGAAGGCTTTCCATATGGGCTTAGTTGTCAGCTATAATAATAATAGTTAGACATAAATCCAGCTGCTGAAAGTGAAATCAAAATGAAAATTCAGAGCATTACCTTTCTGTTTACCTAGCCTCTGAGATACTTCTTTATCTTCCCTTCCCATCCTCCTTGACCTCCTGCTGATGTAGGACAAGTTCTGAGAGCACGTGGGGGAAAGCATAACTGCTATAGCTCGTTCAAATCTTGACTGATTGAATCCCCGGATGGGCCCAGCCTCTTCTTCTGTTTGGGACACCAAGCAGAAGTGGCTTGCAGACTCTGCCTGTGACACCTGAACTGAAGCACGGAAACCTGCTGAGGGCCATCGTTTCCTGCTTCGGCTGAGTGAACGTGCTGGAGAACAGGGTTGTGCATCATGCAGCTGCCTCGTAGGGCTTTCAGAAACACTGACACCATGGCCAGGCAATAATTCTGAAATTGTTTGTGGAGAGAATTAAATGACGATTGAATGAAAGTTGGTAGGTCTTCCAGTAGCCTTTGCTATGTTTTTTTCTTTCTCTAAATTGAAGCTAAGTAGTCTAGTCTTCTCCCTTGGGAGCACTTACAAATGCATTTCTCAGATAGGATGCTGGTAGTTGAAAGAGAAATCAAATGTTTTCCCTAAGAGTTTGGGTTCTGGGTTTAATTTCTTTTAAAAGATTTATATGTAGTTGGGTTTTGCCCACTTGCAATTCTTCTCCCACCCCCTTCTACAAACCAGTGTACTAATATTACAAGAGCACATAACTGGGAAAGACTTCCTGGATCAAATCTACTTCCTTCCTATCCCACATCATGCAATCCTTATAATGGATCAAATGCCATCTTAAAACTTGGCTTCTTTCTCCCATCTTTATGTTCCCCAGGTTTGCAGCCCAAAATTTTTCTCTATCAGCTTAACCCCATTTGTTTGAATCCTACAATTTGTGTGTTCTTTACACTGTTTTTCTTGGAGTTTGTTGCCCGTAGGGCAGGAATATGCAAGCTCTCAGTTTTTAATTTTATTAAACTAAACGAGTCTAAATTCTTTCAAATCCTTCTGTAAGTCTCCAAATTACTCTCAGAATCCTAGTGTATGTTCTTCTCACCTATTTTAGTTTCAAGCTTCTCGAACACAAATAATCCCTTCTGGAACAAAAGGGAAATACACTGTATTCCAGATGAGGCCTTACCAGGACATTCCCAGTGCAACAATGATGTTAGAGAATCATTAAAGCCACTGCACAAAAAGCCTCCCATCCAGAGATGCCACATTTACCTCAAGTGAATCATTCAAGTACTGGCCAATAAAGATACAGCAGTCACATGCTCACCTGCGCCATGCAGAACTGTTTATTGGTTAAGCTCTTTACAGCTCTTGCTGTACCTTCTAAACAGGAGCAATTTCTTGTTACTCCTATATAGATTCCAAACTGAAATTCAGACAGTGAACAAACAGTTCCCGTGTGAGCCATTTAAGTTTTTGGAGCCAACTCTGAGGCTGGAATACCGTGAAGCTGTGGCCATGCTTAGAGAGGCTGGTGTTGAAATGGGTGATGAAGAAGATCTGAGGTACTTGGGCAGTACAAAAATGTGTCAGAGCCTTGTGAAAGTGGTAGTGAAGTGCCAGTTTTGTACTGTGCAACTGACAGCCCTTGAGAAGGAACCACAAGCTTTTAGAGGAATAAACAGTACTCATATCCAGATCTCTTGATAAATAAATGGATATGAAAATAGTCCTTTCTTCTAACAGAGACTATACGTACAAAGTCTGAAATCCAAAAGAAAATAACTTGCAACATAAAGTGAGAGTAACTTCAACCTTCTAAGGATAAGAAGCATTTGTTTTTCTAACAATTGCAGTCCTTCATGTGAATTGTTACATGTTTTTGAGTAGGATTAAACAAAAAGATTCTTCAGTCTTAAAGTCTTTCTTTTCAGTAACACCTTCCTATTTCTTCTTTCCAGGAAAATGATTAAGCAGTCATGATTGCATTCCCATTGATTTACTGAAAGATGGGTTTAATTAACTGTATATAAACTTCTCTAAAGACACTTAATAAATTAAAACATTTCTGTCCTTTCCCATAATATATCCATTAGGATAATGTGTGATTTTACAGTTAAATGATCTGTGCATCAAAGAAGTTTCAATCGTAAGAGTTTGATAGAGCAAAATAACTTCCTTAGCAACTGCTTATGGTGTTTCTCACTTATTGTGCCTAAGAAGAAATGGCTGCATAAGGTATATGCCAATAGGAAATAGAGTACACAATTCTTCAGTAATCAGAATCTGATGACTAGGAAGTAGTTACATTAAGAGCAAGAATATCTTAAGATATCAGTTAATTTAAAGGATTTCTAGGACCAATACAAAATATTTAGGAACAAAAATAAATATACTTTATTTCTGAAATTTCTGTCTGCACAATCCAAAACATTCAGAAACAAGTACTAGATTTTCTAAAGGGCAGGCTGCAGCAGATCTGTAGCTTGAAATCTTTTTAGCTTTATGAAGTATATAATCAGGACAAGTTTAAATCACTAAAAGATGCAGCAAGGACTTCTGATTGTTAAGTGTCTCTGGTGACAAAGGTAAGTTTCATTTAACATTTCCCTGAGGAAGACTACTCTCTTAGGAGAAAATATTTTCTAGCTTTCAGTAATTTAAGTACATGTGAGATAAGTCTTTGAAAATAGACCTCTCTTCTCTCTAGGACTATAGCCCCATGGGATTCTTCCAAGCAGATCCCTAAGCAGACCAAATTCTGCTCTTTTGGTCAATTGCTTGACTTCTGAAATACTAACAAGTCACAGCTGAGCATTAGAAATTATGATTTTTTTTGTTTTGTGGTCACAGCACTATCTGTAAAACCAGAAAGAACATCCTGACATAAATGCAAGAAAAACTAATTCTAGCATTGCTTTCTACAAAGGAGAAAAAAATTAACATTGTTTCACACCCATTTCCTAATTGGTCACAGTGTTCTCTACACAGAATAATAAACTTGCAAGCTTACGTGTATGTTGGCTCCCAAATACGTCTAAGCTTGTCAGATTTCACATTGCCATTACAGGAAAGCTGTAACAATTTCTGTACGTAGTAAAAGATGGTAGACCGAAAGTTTGTTAGGGGCAGTTCTACTTCTCGAGTTGTTCCAAGACCTGAAACTTTCAAGGTAAGTGCTAAACGTGGTGAAGGCATGCACTCAACCTCTTCCAAGAGTTCTGAATGAGGTGTACCTGCATGTGAAAAATCATTTGAGAAGTCATTAATACAAAGTATGTAACACATGACAAGTTGGCTTAAATATCAATAAAGTGGCTCAGTAAGGAAGTGTGAAGACTTCCTGCACACATGCCAGAGAGATGATACTGAGTTGTAATTATGAGCTGTATGTAAGGGCTACAACTGCAGCACTTCTTTACATGAGCAAAGCTAACAGGAATTTCTGAAATCCCTGCTGATCCTTATGTCTTGATAACATCCCCTTTAATATTATCACAACACATGCATTCTTCTCTTCATACACAGTATCTTCCTGTTGTATCGACTCCTTTCAATTCATCAAAATCAACAGCTGCTCATTTCCACATAAGCTAAACCTACATATTCCTTTCTGTAATGAACATTGACTACACCCACACTGCTAAACAAGAATGAACTAAGGAGCAAGATCAGGTGCTGTGCTGCTGGTCATACAGACTGCTCAACTACTGTATTAGCTTTCCCCTTGCCTCTGCTTTAGACTGTTTCAGCAAGCCCTCTCCAATCAAAGCTGTTCTGGGTAGCTCAACACAGAGATTATTCCCTGCAGGTGGAACCAGACATAGCAAAAGATTTATCACTAATCCAAGTTAAATTAATGAGTATGCTTATTTTACACAGCACTTAATTTACTTTTTCCCCCAATCATGCTTGGACCTGCAGAGGTAGACAAAACTCTCATTCAAACAGAGAAAAGCTGCACAGCCACAAAAGCATGTTATACTGGTTAATAGTGATAGGATCCCCAGAGCCCAATGGGCCCTTAACAGTTAGTCTCCGTCCCAAAGCCAGATCAAGTATCACAAATGTCTTGTCAGCATACCCGGTGGAGGGATTTCTAGGTCAGTTGTCTGTTGAACATTAGTACGACCAGGTCTCGGGTCAAAAGCAGGAACTAGAGCAGAAAACTGCCGTTTCAATACATAGTCATCATCCCATGTTCTTCTACGGCCTCCTTTGGTTTCATACTCCTCTTCTTCCTAAAAAAAAGTAGTTGTTTTTTAGATTCTGCTACAAAGAATCATTTGATCAAAAATTTAAAAGTTAGGGAATAGAGCAGTCATGTAAACTAAAATTGACACAAAGATACCAACAGTATTAGTTCCATTTAACCAGTCAAGCAGGAATCAAGAGAATTATCAAAACCACAGAAAAACAGAAATCAACATAAATAGGCTAACCTTACAACAGGTGTATTTATGATATCTGGAAAGAATGAAACTTTCCATGAAGCACCAGAACATAGGGAAATACAAAGTATTGTAGACCGGCAAACTTGGTGTAGATGTTCTGTGTATTCCACAAACTTTGGAATATCAAAGATTCAAATAAATCAATGGTGTCAAATACATTAACTTTTTCTGAAAACAAGTAGTGGTTTTTTGAAAGCATATACATATATTGATATGTAATACATACACATTTTATCCAGAGATTAAATCAAATACCAAAATACTGGAACTATTATGGTGGGAAGAAATCTAATTTTCAATGAGCTTTAGCAAGTATTAACTGCTTATGACTTTTCTACAACAAGCTGTTCAACTTGTTTTGAACTGTTGAACTGTTTCTGCTCAACTCCTCATCGAGAAAAATTATATAATATATCAGAGGGAAAAGGACTGGAACCCAAGAAAGAAGAATTTTCTTTTCTGGATCCAATTCTTGCTGTGTAATCTTAAGCAAAGACTATTTTAGCTATTTCTGCTTCTTCCCATGAACAACACTAGTAACTCTATTTAATAATTTCTGAAAAGTGATCGACAATCTACAAACTAAGATTATTGTTTGCATTGTAGATCCACTTAAGTAGTGCTGGATTTTCCATTCCTAATTTCATATCTTTGTGCAGAAGACAAAATAATGAAATACTTAGTAATGTACTTGAATTTCTATTAAAAGTATAATCACAGTAGGTTAAAATGCTAAATGTTTTGGTTCAAGTGACTAAAAGTTTTCATATTAATTACAAGAGGAAGTTTCTATAATTCCATAGAGCAATACTTATATTTATGTAATAAACATTAAATTATCATTATTGAAGTCGTATTTCTCCTCTTAGACCTTGCAATATCCATTCTGATCACTTCAATGGTGGTAGAAGGCCAAGCATTATTCATACCGCTAAAGAAGAACCAAATGAAAGGCCAGAACTCACGATAATGT
>JANZYA010000021.1:28778175-28791394 GCA_027575145.1 Gyps rueppelli | reverse complement strand
AAAGAAGGAAAGTGAGGAGAAAAAAAAGCAGAATAAGAGAAGAAAATGGCTCCGCAAGAGTTTAAAGTGGGATTCAGCATCGTGAGGCCGGCCACCTGAAGTCAGAGGTTCGGTAGACCTGTGGATCTTGCCTTATAGGTGTTACAGTCAGAAGGAGCCTTGATGAGCCATTAAGAAATACAGACTGGAGACAACTGTCCATTTGAAATCAGAGACAATTAAGGATCTGAAAAGCTGGAAAAGAAAGGATGAAAAGCCCTGGCTTTCTATGACACATACAATGTAGGCGCGTAGAATTTTTTTTTTCCTCATGTTTGTGGTAGGGAAAATCAATACTTATGAAACCTTTTTCATGCCAGTAATATGCTAAATTGGCAATATCAATGTTGTAAAAATTGGATGAGACCCTGATAAATTTGTGAGGAAAAGGGGAGCTCATAGAGGGTGAACAGCTTGGAGCGTATCCGGATTCTGCATGAATCGTTATTGTCTTTAGCAAATTTTAAAACAAGAGTAGGCTGGCAGGTTATACTGTGGTAGTATTAGAAGTGGAAACTGAAAATCTCATCAGTTTAGTAGAGTGCTATTACTTCTATCCTTAAGCAAACAATAAAAAAGTAGATTTTGTTGGTTTGGATTTTTGTTTTTAAATGGTCACTTATTAGAAAAAAAAAATCAAGAACAAGAAAGAAAACAGGTACAGCCCCTTACTAATTAATGTAGAGGGAAAGGAACACAGTGAATGGTGAGACAATAAACTTTTTAAAAGTACTCACTTTTAAAAGTGATTTTAGCATCTAGTTACTTCCCCCCCAACTACTGTAAGTTGAGGAGGCTAGCGCTCCTAAATTCTCTAGGATATCGCTTTTTCAAAACTATCTGTGTGCTTGAAGATGTCTGCTGTGGTATGTCAGATAGGTGGGACTGTAATATTGACAGACCACATTTTGATCTTCATTAAGTGTTTTTTCTGTTGGCACCAATATATTCGGTGGTAGGAGGAAGCTCTTCAGAGCAGCCCCGTGGGGAGTGCGTTTGAACCGGGCTCTGGACAGCAGGGACCCCTTCCCGTACCTCTTCTGACCCTGTGCTTTTCTGCAACCTTCTTGTGCCAGGCGGAGAAAGCCTTGGACGCCGATCTGCTGATCACCAGGAACTGAAAAATACATATACACAAACACTCAAACCTGTCATAGGTTTCAATTCCGTGGTTCCTACATCTAGCCTTGCTGTTAGAGAAACAAATCTGGTTAACCAGATGGAACCCCAGCCTCACCACCTGATTTAGCACACTAATGCCTTTTGGACTAAGCTGGTAGAAATGTTATATTCCGTGCATTGAAAAGCCATGATTGATAGAAATATTTCCTTGTGGTGGGTTGACCCTGGCTGGGTGCCAGGTGCCCACCAAAGCCACTCTATCAATCCCCCCTCCTCAGCTGGACAGGGGGGAGAAAATATAACAAAAGGCTCATGGGTCAAGTTAAGGACAGTTTAATAAAGTGAAAGCAAAGGTCGCGCGCGAAAGCAAAGAAAAAACAAATGATGTTATTCTCTACTTCCCATCAGCAGGCGACGTCTGGCCACTTCCTGGGAAGCAGGGCTTCAGTATGCGTAGCGGTTGCTCCGGAAGACCAAAATGCCCCCCTTCCGTCTGCCTTTACTTGGCTTTTATAGCTGAGCTGACGTCATATGGTATGGAATATCTGTTTGGTTAGTTTAGGCTAGCTGTCCTGGCTATGTCCCCTCCCAAGATCTTGCCCAGCCCCAGCCTGCCGTTGAGGGGGGCAAAAACGTTGGAGAGACAGCCTCGATGCTGTGGGAGCGCTGCTTAGCAGCAGCCAAAACACTGGTGTGTTATCAACACCTTTCTAGCTACCGATGCAGAGCACAGCACTACGAGGGCAGCTGTGGGGAGAATTAACTCCGTCTCAGCCAGACCCAATACACCATAATACCTTGTACATGATTTGACCTAAATGACCTTGCTCTGATTTCTGAAGGGTCATTTTGTAATATGATGGTTCACATGAATTCCTTGTCCTGAAAGATTAAGCTTCTCATAAACTAACTGAACAAAGATGGAGCCATTCCAGACCCTCTCAAGATGAAACCAGCCATGAGAGTACTGCATATATATGCAGAATACTCATTTTTCTAAGTGATTAGTTTCCTCGTCTAGTCTTAGAGAAAAATTAGCCTGCTGGAAAACAGTTGCTGTAATTGAACTGAAAGCCTGCTAGGTAAAATTGATTCCAAAGTACAGATTCAATAAAGTTATATATAAAAGAAAACATCAGTATTGCCAGAGAGTCTCTATACTACTATTCTAAACACTTTAATTTTTATTTACTTCTTTGTCTGTGTACCAGCATCACTGATAACATCAGCACAGCACTGGGAATTTTATTGCTTATGTTGAGTCTTCTCTACCAGTAGAACACAACACATTTTTCCCCCATATGTTCCATGACAGCAGACTACATTAAGAAAGTAAAAGTATTTGCAGGAGATGCCCCTGCTTACGCCCTAAAAACACGGTAATGATTTCACTTCCCCTGAAATCAGTGTTAAAGAAATTAAATGAAAAATCTCATCATATCTTTTAGCATCCAAAATAAATTTCATAGCATATATACAAAATTTTCATCATGCTAGAACGTGAACCACTATACTCTTACAGCAAACTTTTTACTATGTCATTCTAATGTTCTAAAGCTTCAGAAAGCAAGCCCCTCCAATTCAGAAATATGCTTTCTAAGGAATACTAACTGCCATTTCTTTCATATAAGAAGATCGATTTGCAGTATTTAAATAACCACATTCATACTAGCAAATCAGTGGACAGTTCTAGGATGCACTGATATAAATCCATGACTTCAATGACCAAAATGGACTGCTGATTCAAGAAGCACCAGAAGGAAAATTATCTGTACTGTTTTCATATTTCAAGTGCCCAAAACATAATTGCAGGCACTGAGAAGGGACTACATTCTTCATGGTTGTCAGACAAGCCCCTAAAACAGCCAGGCCATGTAAGATGGCTCCGAAGTCATTATCTAGAATTACCTGCTTTTTCTCTCCTGCACAAGACTCACACAAGTATTAAACCCCCGAAACTGGAACTTGAGTTCTCAAACTGACAACCATGAGAAATGCAAGTACAAGTATGCCCTACCAAAACCTTCTTCCACTAACATGGATGTTTTCTAGCACACGGCACGTGAAATATAGTAGCAAAGATCAGGAGTGTACTGCATTGATTCAAAAACCCAAACAAACAATATTTTCACATTCTTGCATAGGCATCTCAACTTGCTAGACGACAGTTATTTTGCAACAAAGCAAAATCACAACCTTCATAAACAGAAAAACAGGCAGCTGGTAATTAAGAGTAGGCTGGCTGGCACCCGCAGGCAGGTACAGCTCTGCAATACCTCCCCTGTGCCTCAGGGCTCGCAAGCACCGAGGATAATTTGCATCTGAGATCTTTTCCTTCCAGTTAGAAAAATGCAGCCAACAGCGAATTGAGTGAAGACTGAATTCTCAATGCACACATCTCACATCTAACTGTTTTTCAAAGGCTTATAACTATTTGTTCAAGCCCTGTTACTGCTTTCTGTCACCCTCTCTTCCCCCTTCCCAACCTCTGAAAGTTTCTCCCGACTTCACAGCAGATCGAAGCAGCCAGCTCCAGGCTCCTGCATGGGATGGATGGACACAGGTTAGGATGGACGGACATGGGGTCGGGATGGACGGACATGGGGTCGGGATGGACGGATGGATATGGGGTCGGGATGGATGGACACGGGTCAGGATGGATGGGCATGGGGTGGGATGGATGGATACGGAGTTGGATGGATGGACATGGGTCGGGATGGACGGACACGGGCATCAGTGTTATCAACACTCTTCTCCTACTGAATCCAAACCATAACACTATATCAGCTACTGGAAAGAAAATTAACTCTGTCCCAGCTGAAACCAGGAAAACTACCAATATTAACTGAAGTAAAGAAAAAGGGAAAATAATTCCACCATAGAAAAGAGGTTGGACTATGAATTAAATCCACTACCTGTTCTCTCGTTAGATACTACTATACAGCTGGACAACGGATATGTCACACTTTACATATGAAGCATTACGTATGTAGTACCAATCAACAGGTTACCGATCATGAGACCAAGAGGAAAGATACTCACTGCAATGTTTTCAAAATAAATTGAATTTTTAGTCTTCAATTTAAACAAGGGTAGCTAATGAGTAGTCCTTTTTGAGCTGCTTGCAAGATTTACATTTATTGGGGGGAGGGGAGGAACCACAGTCCTAGACAGTAAGTATGAATCTTTACCTGTAATGCCTGAATTTCTCGTTTAAAGTTGACAACTCAAGCAGATCAGGGCATTTGTCTTCATTCTCCTTATCATTACAGCACCCTCCTTGACCTGTCTGATTTTTGACTTCAGCAGCATTTTCAGTTATGCTTTTGCCCTCAAAAAAAGCAATCGCAGAACTCTCTGCATCTTCACCAGACTTCCAAAGCATAGCTTGACCTTCAACTTTTTCTAAGGCTGAACTCAGCTTTGACATATTCAGCCTTTGTGTATTTTCACTACTTTCAGTTGTATCAGCCTCTTCGTTGCTATACATAAAGTTGTGAGAGGTTCTGCTTTCAGAGAAATCACCCACTTCATACATGAAGCCTGCATTGTTTTCTTTATCTTTGCTGAAGAAGTTGAGCTTATTCTCAGCATCTTCTACAAATTCTGATACCTCTGTTGTATTATCATCCTCATCAGAAGTTGGTGGGTAAAGCAGTTCACCACCTTCCTGCATTTCTTTTGTATAGCCACTGGCAGCAATCTCTCTATCAAGAGAACACTCTCTCCTGTGAAAGAAGTACATTTTCTTTTAATATGCTAAATCATCAAGCCACTAATATGCTACATCTTGGATTAAAAATATTAATCAAGCTAGACTACAATTACCCATACTATTAACAAAGAGGATATGCTCTGTTGAAACACACAGAACACCATATGATAGTGCTGAGCTTTAGGTAAAGTATTAACAGAATGTGACCGGAAAAAAGCAAACTCCTACAGAAGATGATCTCATCTCCATAGCCAGCATTTATTTGTTCATTTATTTATTTATAGGAAATTATTTTATTTTAGCAGGAATACAATTTAGCTGTGAATCCAAATTATGTTTAAGCAAATAGAAGAATAAAGGGTACACTGACACACAGAGACTGATTCATGTGTGGTACTACCTTGGAAAAGCGCTCAGAATGAAATAAAACCCTTTTCATTGCAACAGCTTCAGTCTTAAAATAAGTGAAAAATTACTTTACTTTTCAAAAGGGACAAAAGGCATTGGGAAGAAAACTTTGAACGTAATAATGTTTGACGAGGCAGTCACCATATTTACTAGCATTTTAAAAATAAATTCAAAATTGAAACCGAAATTAATCCTCAATATACTAGAACTGTCAAATAGGCTTTGAGAAGTGGGAGAAACTGATTCTCCATCACTGTTAATACTTCCTAGATAGCCACCATTTCGATCAAGCTTTTGGATTCATCTCTCTTCCGTAGCTGCAAGAGGAAAGACAAAGGAGGTAGCAGTGGATTTTAAAGCACACTTTAGCTTTTGGAAACCACTTAGAGTTGGTTGAAGAAAACGCAATAGGAATGACAAACATATAATTTAAAGTTGCATAGTTGGGCCTATTTTTTTTATTTCTCCTACAAGCGTCAATCACAGGCATTCATTTTTCTCACAAAATCAACACAAATACCATAAATAGGAAAACTCAAATTCATCTGGCAGTTTCTACCTGATGTCTTTGAATGCTGGGAAGAGCTCACTCTCGTAGTTGAAGCGTTTCTTAAAGAACTCCTTAATACAGTTAACATCTCTGTCAAAATACCTGTAAAAAAAATACAGAATTGTACAAACACAAAATCAAGGTAATGAAGTCTACTGCAGTGATAAACTTTCACCCTACAATTCTTGTCTTTTACTGGTTTTATTTGAAAATTATTTCTACTAGTGATCCCAAGACAAAAGGCTAGGGAGACAAACTGCACGCAGTTTATTTCTAAGCATTTCTTAACTGAACAACATCATTCTCTCCGAGAGGAAATTAATTACATATTTATCCTACTCTGAAAGCATCTTTAAATTTGAACCTACCATTCAGCATTTGCATGTGATGTTGATATCATCTGAGGGAAATCAATCATAGTGACATGGTCCTCATTATCCAATATGAGATTAAATTCATTGAAATCACCATGAATCAAACCATGATTGGCAAGTTTTACAATCAGATCCATTAATTCACTGTAGACAGAGGCAGGATCTTCCATTTGGCTCACCTGGCACCTGGAAAGTTAAATATAATAAAATATTCTGAATGTTGAAAGACTTAATTTGAAAATATAGACAAAGTAAATGAAGTACATCTGACAGAATGCCAGGGTAGTTCAAGTTAAAAGGGCCCTCAAGTCTCTAGTCCAATACCCTCCTCAAAGCTGAGTCAACTCTGAGATCAGACCAGATTGCTCAGGGCTTTGTCTAGTTGGCGCTTGAAAAATTCCAGGGATGGAGAGACTGTGCAACGTTCACAAGCTCCCTGTGCCACTGCCTCATTGTCTTCAGTGGGAGAAAATGTCTCCTTATATGCTGGCTAAATCTCATTTCAGCTTATACTCATTGTCTCCCATCAGGCACCGTTGTCATAATGCACTATTCAAATAATGGATCCGTAAATTTTTATGTCTTTCCTGTTTGAGGTAATCTTATGGTCTCAGTAGGAAGTAGGTCCTCCTGTATTCAAATTTAAATGCCCCATGATATTTTCTTTTACAGAAATGTATTTTCTAGACTAAGTTGGGAGGAAAAAAAAAAAAAAAAAAAAAAGAAAAAAGCTTAAAGCATTCCTGAATGCATACCTGAGAAAGCAAAGTACCTCAAGTGGTGAAATACAAATCGCCTGGTGTTTAGAAACAAACTAAAAAGGCAGTTTTCTTATGGTACCATAAACTGTGAAGAAGTGGTCAGCATCTAGAGTTATCATGTGAAGTATTTTGGTCAAATGCAGCACTGCAGTATTGTAAGAATGGATCATTTGTGCAATACAAAGAATGAATGATGGAAGTCTAGCAGCTCTGTTAACAGGCTCCTGTTGAACACTTCCACGTTCGTACCAAAATTAATTGGTGACAATTCTCATAGCCACAGGTCTGTATCATAAAACGTCCCACTTGCTCTTTTGAATCTGGAAGTCATGTTTAAATGGTATCTTCCAAGATAGGAATCTCAGGTCCCAAGGATCAGGGGTAAAGGTTGGAGCAATGAAGATGCACCCTTGGTGGAAGGGCATCAGTTCAGGGAATACTTAAGCAAACTGGACATATGTTAAGTCCATGGACCCTGGATGGGATGTACCCCCAAGTGCTGAGGAAGCTAGCAAGTCTCTTTGCAAAGCCACTCTTGATAATCATTGATCAATCATGGTGACTAGGAGAAGCACTTGAAGACTGGAGAAAGGCAAACATCACTCCCATCTTCAAGAAGGGCAAGAAGGACCCGGGGAACTATAGGCTGGTCAGCCTCACCTCAAGCCCTGGGAAGGTGATGGAGCTGCTAATCCTGGAAACCACTGTCAGGCACACTAAGGGCAAGAAAATCATTCAGAGTAGTCAACTTCACCAAGGGGAAGTCATGCTTGACCAACTTGATAAACTTCTGTGATGAAGTGACTGGCCTGCTAGATGGGAGGACAGAATGGATTATTAACTACCTGTACTTCAGTAAGGCTTTGACAGTGTCTTCCCTAAGACTCTCAGAGCAAAGCTGTTGATGTATGGTCTGGATGTGTAGACAGTGAGGTGGACTGAAAACTGCCTGAATGGCTGGGCGCAAAGTCTAGTTGGAGGCCAGTGTACCCCAGCAGTCAAAAGTGGTTCCAGTCCTGTTAAACATCTTCATTAATGAGCTGGATGACAGGGCAGAGTTTGCAGACAACACCAAACTGGGAGTCACTGATATGCCAGAGGGTCACGCTGCCACCCAGAGGGACCTCAACAGGCTGGAGAAATGGGCCACCATGAACCTCATGAAGCTCAATGAGCAACGCAAAGTCCTGCACATGGCGAGGAACAACCTCATACACCAGTACACAGTGGGTGTCACTCAGCTGGAAAGCAGCTTGGCAGAAAAGGACCTTGGGGTCATGGTAGACACCAAGTTGAGCATGCGCCAGCAATGTGCTCTTGCTGCAAAGGCAGCTAATGGTATCCTCAGTTGGATTAGACAAAGCCTTGCCAGCAGTTTGAGGCAAGCAATCCTTCCCCTCCACTCAGCACTGGTGAGGCCACACCTGGAGTACTATCTCCAGTTCTGGCCTCCCCAGCACAAGAGAGACATAGACATACTGGAGAGAGTGCAGCAAAGGGCCACAAGGATGATTAAAGGTTTGGAGCACCTCTTCTATGTGAAAAGGCTGAGAGCTGGGACTGTTCAGCCTGAAGAAGAGAAGGCTCAAGGGGATCTCGTCAATGTATATAAACACCTGAAGGGAGGGTGCAAAGAGGACAGAGCTAGGCTTTTTTCAGTGATGTCCAGTGACAGGACAAGAGCCAATAGGCACAAATTGAAACACATAACTGTCTGAACATAGGAAACACTTTTTCCACTGTGAGGGTGACTGAGCACTGGCACAGGTTGCCCAAAGAAGTTATAGAGTGTCCCTCCTCAGAGATATTCAGAAGTTATCTGGACATGGTCCTGGACAACCAGCTCTGGGTAGCCCCGCTCAAGCAGGGTGCTTGGACCAGATGACCTCTGGAGGTCCCTTCCAGCCTCAACCATTCTGTGATTCTGTGAGATGTGAAATGAGGCAGGTAGACTAGGAAAAACTAAGTCCAATTTGGCAGGAACTTTGGATAACCTGTATTTGTCAAAGAGAGCATAACAATTGTTTACCATAAGTCACCAACTCCACACTGGTTTTTCAACTCGGGCAACGGACAATGGAAAAACTGGCAACAGGCTCTAGGTGGCCCTGCTTGAGCAGGTTGTTTGGACCAGATGACTGCCAGCTGTCCTCTCCGACCTCAATTATTTGGAGATTCTTTGATCTCGGCATATTTGAAATAATTCTCATCCACTACTTATCTCCTTCCGGTTAGAATCACAAAACAGGGAGAGCATGGTAAACTTCCACTGCAGATCTCCACATGGAACTTTAATTGCTCCATGTACATGATGGATGTGGAATTATTTAACAAATGAAGGTGGGGAGCCAGAATATAATGAAGTCTCTTCCATGTTAGTCTTCAACTGTTATACTTTGGGATTAACTCCCTTTTGATTAAACTGCCCACTTTAGATCTTGATTACTATACAAGAACAAGGACTGGTTTGTGCTAGAACTAAACACTTAAAATCTCTAGATAAGCACGTAGGTTATTCTGCATTATATTGAGGCCTTCTGCATTCCGCTCTGCAAACAAAACAAACCATCCATTCACATACAAACTTCAGTGATATTTAATGTTCCTAGATGTTGAACAACTCAACCAAAGTAATCTTCCTTGAAGAAGCAAATCCAGATTATACATGGTATTCTACGTAAACAGAGCAGAAGTTCTAAACCAGTGAGTTATAATCTTACCTGAATTACCAGAGCAAGGATCACGAACCAGCGGTCAGAACATGAAGGATATTATATTCAATACTGTACATATCCAATAACATATAGAGTATGTGATTTCTGTGTAGAAAACAGTTGCAGTACTAACTTGTGTCACACTGCTCTTTTGATGTATTCCTTACTTAAAAAAATCAAGTCTATTCCACCAGTTTCTTTGGACTAAGAAAAAACCCCAATTTCTCTGAATAAAAAGAGAAACAAGACTATAACTAAGTAGAATGCTAATGAGTGTGGGCTAGAGAGCACTATTCAGCATGGTGAAGTCAGAATTCATTCACATGACAAGGACAAACCCTAACCCTGTTACCTTACTGAACCTAATGTTAGGGTTTCTGTAACACAGAGAATTCAAGCTTCAGTACTTACAAAGGATAGCCATCAATAAGTTCCATGACAACTGCATGCCTGTTGGAGTCTACAGGTTTTGGAACAGGAAATTTTCTGTCATGCAAAGCCTGGAAAGAGACAACACATTGCAAATTGAAATTAAACAGTTAAGAAAACATTGCATATATTGACAAACTGCCGTCTAAGATAAACAATTAATATTACTGTGGAAGCACTGTACATTACTCAAATGCTAACTGGAAACATCAAATCACATGCTTAAGAAGGAAGACAGCATAACAGACATTTGAACTTTCACTGCAAAGACAAATAAAATTAGTAAATTTAGACACTAAGCACACTGCTATACTGTTTACAGTTTAATTATCTGCATCTGGAAGAAAAACACAACAGAATGGAAAAATGAGAGAATCGTATCTGGTCTGTTAGCCCAAATAATCAATAACAGATAACTGGGAACAGGGTGTCAGGCATTAGAAAAAAATTCCGCACTAAATTGCTGCCAATACAGTTCTGCCTGACTAGTTAATCTATACTCAGTTGCTGTAAGACAAAAGTTCATCCTTAAATATTAATAACCAGCATTACACCACGTTAAAGATTAACCAAAGGTAGGTCATAATATTTTGAAGCTCTCCTGTTAGCCTCTTCTAATGCAAATTTAGTCATTCACTTGATCCACTCAGCTCCTTTATGGCTTCATTCTCTTTTTACTCATTCTCTTGTTACCAGAGAATTTTTCTAAGAAATTTTTCTAAGTTCTAAGTTAAAGCAACATAAATACAGCTTTTGTTACTTAAATATTACACTACTATCACTTTTCAGCACACAATTAATCCTCCCCCAACTCTCTTTTCAGGGAAACTGACACCCATTATTATATTCCTACAAGTTCTGACTACATAATGCTTTACCAGTTGGGCCAGCTGGACCAATATAGAGGTTCTAAATAATGGTAATAGTTCTTTCTCTCTCTGTGGAGGCCACTGGTAGAACCTATCAAGGTTTTTTAAGAGAAGCAAGCAAATAATATTTAATGTTTATAATACTGTTGAATAGCATAAAAGGAGAAGGGAAAACTAGTTTTTTATAATTAGTTTTCCACTATCAACTTTCAATCACTATATAACATCTGCATTTTTTTAAAGCAGATCAAAAACTCCATGAGAGTAGCAATATATGCTTGGAAATTAAATCTCTTCCCACAGTACAGAACAAAGTGTGCCTTTTCAGATCAGAACACCAGTCTGGACTGAAAGATTTCCCTCAACAGCACAGCAACAAATGAAAACACTGTAAACTAAAAAATAAATAAATTAATTAAAAAAAAAAAAAAGACAGCTGAACAAAGAAAAAGAATAATTCTGATGAGCAACTGTAAATTTCCTTACTTTTTAAGCTGTTTTTGCAAGCTTATGCAATAAATTTTAAAGGAAAAACAGCAGAACTGGTGATATATAAATTATCTGTCCTGCGAACCTCCAGTAACGGAGATTTCACAGCCTCCCCAAGCAATTCATTCCTGCCCTTAACTGTCCTTCTGGTTAGATGATCTTGGCTAATGCTTAAAGTAAATCTCCCTTGCCGCAATTTAAGGCCATTACCCCTTGTGTTGTCCCAGGTGGACATGGAGAATGATTTATTATGTAAATTTTTGCAACTATTTTTTTAATATATTTGAAGACTGCTTTTATTCCCCACTTTGGCCTTCCCTTCTCTAAAGTCACATGTAAAAGATAAAAGAAAACTAATGAACAGAGGTTTAATTAGTTCCATGTAGCAATTTTAAAGCTATATTCTAAAAATAAAATACTTGGAAAGAACATCAGTAAACCATATTACTCAGGAGGATAGAAAGAGTAATAGCATGCCAGCATGGCTGCATAACAGAGAACTAAGAACTTTGCAAAAGGTCAAATGAACATTACCACTGAGCAAAAAGGCAGCGTGTTCTCTGCACCTCCTCTTAAAAAAAAGTTCTTCAAGATTGATGGAAAGAATAAAGATACATATAATTTAAGTTATTAGACCCATGTAACTCTCACTGAACTAAACTGGAGCTTTGACTGCTTAAAGACTGCAGGAAGGATGCTTTTGTATTTAAGGACTAGATCGAAACTCAAGAGACAAGTTTAATCCTTGGCTTTCCCTGAGACTTCCTTTGTGATTTGGGGAAATTACCTATTGAAGATTTGTTCATTCCGCTGCCGTGGGAGAAGGTTTCTGCACCTCTGCTCTTTCTGCGGGTCCCTCTTCTGCACTCTTGCCAGTCAGCTGCCTTTAGGGAGCCTGGGAGATGATGGCAAGGGCATGTTAGGAGGACTGTTTTCAAGATTAAAAAGCACAGAAATGGTGGCTGAATTAATTCAGAAACAAATGAGAAAAAATGAGTGGGAAAGTGAAATGAAGCAGCACGGGAGTTTGAGTACATAGCTGTGACAGTGGGAATGGGGTCTCAGCTAGCTCGAACAGCCCTGTCACTGCGTACATGCTAAATCCAACCATCTTACAGGCCACCACTGTAATAGAATATGAAAAGTCCAAAAAGATTGCATGATGTGATAATTATGTTAAATAGTGGCAGCTTATTTTATCTTATTTCTGGCTCATGTCCTAAAAGCCTACTCAGGTTCATGCTACTCTAGAATGGGTAAGATGAAAGACATTTTGTGACCTTGGAGCTGAAAGTACTCAGTATTTTGGGTAAGTCAGACTCCACCTGAAGAGTATGGAAAAATCTGTAGTGCATAGCTTTGACCTAGATGGGATACTGCAGGTTGTGGGACCCTGTCACAGAGGACAAAAGCTATCATCTTTCCAGTGAAACAAAAGACAACACAAAAAAGCCATACAAAAACTCAGCACAACTACCACGTTCTGACACCATCAACAGTCCTAGAATCAGAGATTCCTACTCCAGGAAAATACTTCAAAAGGTTTTGCCAAGAGCAGATGCAATACTACTCCCAGCCATCATCTTGAGCTAGAGATTTTGAAACTATTTCCAAATTTGTTAGAGACAGACAGTAGCCAGCATAGCCCTTTTTATTTCAATATCAATGCTTTTCATGTGCATAACACCTTGACAACCTGCATAGGCTGCAGGGCTTAGTGGAAGAGGTACTATAGGAAAAAAGCATGCA
>JANZYA010000021.1:26654690-26665849 GCA_027575145.1 Gyps rueppelli | reverse complement strand
ATGTGTGTCTAAACTGTTTTAAAATCAGTGCGGCTTAAGCATACACTTAATGTTAATTACATGCTTAAGTGGTCTGCAGAACTGACACTTTAAGTAATTCAGTAGATCATATATATATTGGAAGCAGCTCTTGCCAATACTGCAAATATTGTAGCAGAAATAAGTAAAAAAGAGGTATTTAGGAACAATGCCTGGGCATGAAGAGGTGGTGCTATAATAGCCAAGGCTCAACTGCATATGAGACCTTCAAGATAAGTTAGGGTCAACAAGAGTTTCTACTTCTACATTAGTAGTGGGAGATTGAACAAGGAAAGTGTGGGGCACTTGCTGAATGGGATTGGTGATTTAGTAACAGCAGATGCTTATAAGACTGCCTTTGCCTCAGTCTTCATCAACAAAGTCTTCTGGGCCTCTGTGCCTAGAGGCGAGGTTGAAGTAGGAGGAGAATAACCTGCAATGGATGAGGATCAAGTCAAGGACTACTTCTGAGAACTCAATCCGTAAAAGTCCAGAGGACCAAACAAGCTGCACTACAGGGTGTGAAGACAAACAGCCAATGTCCTTGCCTCTCTTATCACCTTTGAAAGGTTAGGGAAACTGGAGATGACTGGAGATGAGGTGATGACTGGAGATGAGGTGATGACTGGAGAAAGGCAGATCTTTACACATTTTCAAAAAAGTCCAAAAGGGTGACCCAACGAAGTGCAAGCTGATCAGCTTCACATCAGTCCCTGGGAAAATCACTGAGTGAGACCCCTTGGGGGACATTTCTCAGCACGTGTAGGAGAAGGCAGCAACTGGCAACAGTAAACAGGGATTGACCCAGGCTAAATCATTCCTGACCAACCCGATTGCTTTCTAGGATATAATGACTGGATTTGTGGATGAGGGGAGAGGTAATGAATGTCATTTACCATGATTTTTACAAGGCTTTTGATGTTGTCTTCTGATATATTCTTGTATCAAGTTAAGACATTACAGTCTTGATGCACAGACAACTAGATGGGTAAAAAACTGATTGGACAGTTAGCGGCTAGTGGGTCATACTCTACTGGAAGCCACCAACAAGCGCAGCATTGAATGGGTCTAATTTGGCACCTGTCTTGTTTAAGATCATTATCTGGAAGAGGTGACAGAGTGCATGCTTGTCAAATTTGCATAAATTGAAACAAGAGAGGTTCAAGCTGGACATAAGTAAAATATTTTTTCCTTATGAGGATAAGCAAGCAGTGTAGCAGGTTGCCTAGTGAGGTTGTGCAATATCTGTCTTTGGAGATTTTCAAGACCCAACAGGGTAAAGCACTGAACAACCTGGTGTGATCCCAGAGCTGATCCTGCTTTAAGCAGTAGTTTGGACTAGAGACTTCTCGAGGTCCCTTCCAACCTGAATTATTCTATGATCCTATGATCATTTATAAACATTTAAATGGTATCTGGAGATTAGTTCCTTCTTTTCTGTTCTATTAAACCGTTCTTATCTCAACTCACGGGTTTTGCTTCCTTTTCCCAATTTTCTCCCCCATCCCACTGGATCTAGAATTTAGTAATTGCATTTATTTGCATGTGAGGCAAATACATACATTCTTCCTGCCTTTTGGTAAAGAGCCAAACTTTTTTCGTCGTGGGGGTTTGTATATTCTCCTGTGCTCTAATGCAGGGATTTTTGGGTTTTTTTGTTTTAAAACTGATTTAAACTTGTTTATTGGTGTAAGACACCATTTTTCCTTAGTCACTCTTGAATGCAACAACAACAAAAAAACAAACAAAAAAAACCCAACAGAGAGGCTTTGTTTACTATCTGCTTACTGAGACAAAAGCTAAATATAGCTTATCTTCTACAAATATAATCAGGAGAATAGCAACGTCTGTGTGGAAATGTCTGACAAGTCAAGTTAGCTATACGGTGGATTACTCTCTAACACACCCTCTAATCCAACAGCTCTGGATGCTGGAGGAGTAAGGGTAATGGGTCGCCACCTCCTTAGCCGGCATCTCCCCTCTTGCCACTGTTGGAGACAAAATTCTGGACTAGGTGGACCATTGGGCACCTCTTACATTTAATCCTTACACTCCCTTCTGTCCACTGACTCAGGTGAGCTTGATTATCCAGGTAGGTGAGAAGTCTAGTATTGAGGGGCTAAAGATTCTCAAGATTAGGTTTCTTGCCTGCGGTTTTGAAAATCTTCAGAGCTGTTGTAATTGTTATGGCTGCTTACTCTTGTGAGTGGTTTTTGTATAGGCATATGATAATAAAAGGAAAACATAATACAATCCCAAATAATGTATATTAAATATATACTATCTACCCCACAATACGTACGACCTGTCCCACAAAGTCAGTTCACTGCAATAAGACAGTACCTTCATTGGTGATCTGCCAGCAGGAGAAGGGGAAACGGAGGCTATGTGTCTTGCTGGTGATGCTGTAAGTCAGAAAGATTTCAGTGCACTCTTGGCGTTACAATTTTCAGTAAGAAATCTTTTTAAGCGGATAGGAGATCATTCAATACACAAACATTATCTCTGGTTCCCTCTAGGTACTTGCCTGACAGCTGCAAATAGTTTTAGAGATTTTATTTTACTTTGTTCTCAGGATTATCTTGCAGTACAACCAATGAAGTATAAGAAATTTCTGCATCCATCTTCTCTGACAAATTTTATATCACCATAAATTGGTTTATATCCTACCAAATGATAACAGAATTCAAAAAAAGTCAGCATAATAACTTTTCCCTTCCTCTTTTTGTTCTTCTATTAAGAAATATATTATGTATTTGTACGTCAAATAAGAAAACAGACAATACATAATGTACTTACATCAAACAATTACCTGTAAATATACTGTAAACATGCCTGGACATACTTTGAGGCCAATTGCCAGCACGTGCTCATTAGAAATACCCAAACAACAATTAGCTCTTCATTCCCTTGAGGATGTGTCACTTCTCTATTGTTTTTCAGAGTTCGCTTGCTGAATGAGGCAGTATCAGTCCAATTATCAGTGATCAGGAAAAACTCAGACTCACACCTATTCCAAGGTCCAGACCCAAATTCTATTTCTTCACTACCAACAGATGTAGGCATAGTTGCTCCCATTCTGGGGTAAAAGAAATTTTTCTAAGCCAACGATTCCAGCATTATATCAGTGGGCAGCTTAATTTTAAGCCATATACTATTTTGTCACCAGCTAAAATAGAGTTCCATAGGAAAGGAAAGGAGGGCAATGTTTCAATCTTACTGGTATTTTAAAAAACTAAACTATCTCATACAGTTTTTATTTTAACAGTCATTCTGACTTGGCCAGCTGGCTTAGGGAGTAAGACAATCCATTTCTAGACGGTTGTCTTAAATGCTGTCTGCTTAACAGACGTCTTTTATCTTTCAAAACAGAGTCGTCTCATCCTTCTGCCCCCCAGGAACGGTGCTGAGACCAACCCCAGGACTCAGTATTTGGAGGGGGTGAGTGCTAGCTGGTCCATGCCAAAAGATGCCAAGAGGGATTACTCTAGTTATTTATTCCTATAAACAGTTAATTTTGGCATCTGAGTCCATTTCTCTGGCATTGTTCAATTTACTAGCCAAGGAACAACCTGCAGGTATTAGCCTCAAGGCTGATGCAAATGATGAGGATATGGTGTGAACAGTCCCTTGGTGTGCTACCCTGAACACACTTTGCACCAGGAAATTCAGAGTGGGAAGGGGTTTTCACAGGCTTCTTTGGAAAAATCCCCTCTTAAAATACATGGAAAGCAGGAGCTGAAGATGACAACAAGATAAAACTGGCTAAAATACTGAGCATTTTTCAGAACAGAGCCACTTAGGTTAGAGCATCAGGTTAGAGGGACATTTTAAAGACAGAAAAGCAAATGAGGCTGCACAGCAGAAAAATGCTTTGAATAAGAGGTTGGAGGTGTATATGTTTAAAATATAGTCTTTTACATTATTAGTGAGAAATCACAGATTCATTGTCTTCTCTTGAGACAAACTGGATCTTATATAGGCCTGTGTTCCTCATCTTCTTTCTCCTGAAAGCTTTCTCTGCCCAATAACTATTTTTTCCAAGAGATACGGGTTATTTCATGGCTGAATGGAAAGAGAAGGCAATAATGAGACTTTCTTTTGCACTAAATCAGCTTTGATTTTCAAGGGAAGAGGCTTTTTGGAAATGAGATCTGACCTTAGGCTTTGATCCTGCAAAAAAGTGTGTGTACAAGCTTAAATATTTGCTCATATATGCCCTGTGACTTCAATGGGATTTTTCACATGATGGGAAATACAGAAGAGTGTGAAAGTTTCACTTTTGACTTCAGTGGAAATAGGCCATGACAAAATTTATTTAAAATTCATGTAGTAAGTTAAATAGTTAGTATTTGTGATGTAAGAAAGTTTTATTTGAGATACCTCATTTTTTATGCAACCTGTCATTTTATTTGTGTTTTTAATATCTGTAGCACAGTAAGAGATGCTCACTGGTCTGTTAAAGTTTAGAAGAGATTCCTCTTGTTTATTCCTTGTGTGATTTGAAAAAGAGAGAGACATCCCTAGTGATCCCTCTAAAGCAGTTGTGTTGGACTTTATATGTAGAGGTTGGTGATTACATGTATCACCAACATAAAGGTGTCTAATCATGTGAAGTGCAGTTTATCGTAAGATGTCAAGTTTAATTTATAAACAAATTTCACAAGGAAGTTCTGTTCCTTCTCACATCTCTGATGGGTCAGTACAGAGCTGGACTGTTTCCCTCCATCACATCCAGAGCCCTGGTGGTAACCCTATGATGCAGTAAGAAATAATTTAGCTGCTCTGCAGTGTGTTTATCTTTTATAAATGATCCTTTGACTGCTTAATCATTTGACAGACCTGCTGATTTTCTTTAAATTCTCCTATTCCATGGAATTGTATTATTTGAAATTTTTGCTAATGATGTTTAAATTTCCTCACAGCTTTCAAGTTATTCATACGCATCTTACCAGTTGTACTTGAAATGCCTCTTTAGCTGATTTTGTTTGGAATCTCCATAGTCTGACAAAAATCTCTGGTAAGGCAGAATAACTTGAGACACTCTATTTAAATAAATTGTCCCATCCACCCCCGCCTGTCCTTGTAATATGTGCATTCCTTCTAAGGACTTTATTGTGGTTTTTACTTCTATAGATGCCTCTGCATTTCTTACTCCTGATTTGGTGCTTTGTAGTGGTAATGGCCGTTGATGTTGATAAATCTTTCACTTTCTATGTTTAATCTATGTGTTATTTATTACTGTAATTATAGTAACTTTTTGAGCAAAGTATCATATAATTATAGTTATCATATAGTTAACAATACTCCCACTTTCTGCTCTAAAAGTAGTTGTACTATGAGCTAATTGTCCAAAGCATGGAAGTTGCTTTCTCTAGACCTTGCCTTTTGTTCAGTTTTATACAGAGAAATGAAATCTTCATATTTTTTCCCTTTGGATTTTCCTTCAGTTTGCAAAGGGAAATATTGCTTAGGATCTCTCTGAGAGTACACCTGAATAAAGTCTGGGTCTTCAACATATGTTTAATTCAGCCATTTACTTACTTAAAGGCATATCTTACAAAGAGAAATCCTTAATAGCCACTGCTCAAAAGCATCTAACTGAAAAAAATTACAAAACCAGCTGAACCAGTCCTCTACACTCCTTGGACACAGGTAGTTTGATACACTCTTTCAAGATGATGTTTATACTATACATGTTACAGTATATGAGAAAATGGAAAGCAAGCAGGTTTTAGGTATTAGGAATTCAGAGGAGATCACTGACCGTTCTAATCCAGAGTATTTTATCCATTTGTGATACACCTTTCTTTTGTTTGTGAAGAAAGTAAGTTTATTCCACCATTCAGGACACACAAGGATACATGCTTCGTTGTGCTACTGGTAGAGTCTAGTGAAGACAACTGTGAACAGGCAAAGGCTTTCTTGAGCGACTCAAAAGACTGATGGTAGTAAGAATTTCACCAGAACAAAAATTCAGCAATTAATTTAGGGATGGAACAAGAATTCTGAAGACTTTTGAAGACATTACAGAGGTACTTTTCAATTGTGGAAAACCAGTGAAATGTCCAAGGAATTAAGGCTTCCAAATGAAGATCACATTTTATGCTTTCAAAGTGATTTTTTTAAAAAAAACTTTTTATTGAAGACTTAATCTTCAGAATCCTTCTAAAATAATGTACTCTTCTGCACTCCTCATAAACCTGAGGACTTCACCCATGAACAATATTAACCACTCAAGTGCATTTATATGCATTTTCAGTGTTTTTACCTTATAATTCCAAATGAAATACTAGTTATTAATAGAACTGTGGAAAGGCAAGTATCATTCTAGATTTATAATACTATAGGGTATTAAGGTATTCCCTCATATATATTTGGTTGCAGATTTCTACTAAAGAAATGGAGGAAGCCATCTTATCCCGTGGAGTCTCCTGTGCTGAACTTGTATTTACAATATCAGACAGAAAAAGGAATTTTTCTATGGATATTTTCTGATAATTATTTTTAGCCAAGCAGCAGCACAATTGGAGCCTGTCTGCGTAGGGCTGGGGCATCTTTGCTAGCTGTGGAGACTTGACCTCCTTCTCTCCATCCCTTTCTTACTATTTTGATGCGTCTCGCTCCGGTTTAAATCTGTGTGCTGAGGTGTGATGGACCCTGAACATCCCATGAAGAGTTTGCCAGTGGTCCTACAGGACCGTCGGTGAGGAGGACAAGCTTACACCAGGAGGTGAGCACACCACTTCTGCCCTCGTCCTGTCCTGTGGCTGCCATGGTGTGCAAGAGAAAGACAGCTGGGAAGAATGCAAGTCCTTACACTAAGCAAAGCTGCTGACTATTTCTTGTTGTGATTTAGAAGCATTGTCGGTTTTATCCACCAACTATTTTTTTTGCTTATTTTAACAAGTTCTCCTAAATAATCCTGACATTCAGTCACTAGTTATAAGCTGGACTAAAAACAACCTTTCAGAGAATGATCATAAATACTTGACTGTAGTTCACCACGCTGTTCATTTCCCCCATTCTTCGCCTCTCCTTCTTTTCCTGTGATCATCTCATCCATAGAGATTCTTTTGTACGGTTTCTGCTAAAAGTCAGTGCTGGATAATTGGCCAATTTCCTGCACGCTGGCAGTTTTGTGGATTCATTGTGCTTGCGCTCCTCTCCCTCGCTGTGTGTCGAGATCATCTCTACTGGTGCAGAGTGGTAGCTAGACCCAGCTGCAGCTGCAGGTCAGCTCTTGAAGAGCGCCGTGCTCTTCGAGCACAGTGTGCTGGGGACCCTGCCGTTGTAACAACCTCCTGCAGTAGGCAAGGAAACGTGTGGTCTTCTGAGGGGTGCTGAGACCATACTTCGGAGGGAGCATTAGAAAAAAGTCTCGAGGTGATTCAGATCAGATTGCTGGGTCCAGCATTAGGTAACCATGGAAAAAATGCAAATTGAACTTGAAGCCCAATCTTCCAATTGTTTGTGTGTGTGAAATCTCTTGGCATTTCACATCTCCTCTCTGAAAAGCTGGTATTTTTAGATTTATGACAGATTATTTTTGATGCTGGAGGCCTTAAAACTGTTCTAACATGAACCCAAGCTATTCTGCTATCTTAAAAAAATGAAGTCTTAAATGAGAACTGAAACTTACTCAACTATATACTTCAGTTACAGTACAGCAGAGCACTTTAACATGTGCATGGAAAGAAGCCTGGGAGAAAGGGAAACAAACCTGAAAATGGATCAGAAACTGGAGCTTTTCAGAGGCACTGCACTGGTTACCCCTCTCTGGAGCTGTACTCTGGAGAAATCAGCTTTGCATGCGAAGCCATCACCATCCAGCTGCAAAACCCAGCTGAAATGTAAACTTCTCTAAAGTGTTCATGGGCGGCTTGCATCTGTATCTGTGTCTGATTAGCTAGAATTGCGCAATGGCAGTCGGTTGTTTTGCCAGTTCTTCCCTCTTTACCTTGAATCAATCACAGCCAAATCCCAGTCTAAAATATCTGTAATATCCCTATGCCTGAAAATATGGTCTTTCCTTTTTCGTGAGTAACCTAGATGTTTTTACTGCAATAAAGCAGAGTACAACTGAAGGTAAAAAACATCTTCAGTATATAGAACACTTAATTTTTGTTAATGTTGGTTAACCTTAATGAAACTAAGCAGAATTTTCCTGGTAAAATCCTCTAGACTTGAAAAGTCGAAAAGGAGAAAGCAGTCAGTTAGGCTCCAGTGCCTATGATAGGCTAAAGAATGGAAAAACTTCAAGAAATACAATGAGAGAGACCACACAGGCACAATTCACAGAAAAATGACGTGGCAATGGAATGTTATTATCCATTGTCCTGATTTTGGTCTCATACTGTATGTATGGGACATGTAGAATTATTTAACAGGAAAACAAAAATCAGACACATGCATACTCATATGCATACAAATTATTCATATGCCTGTATATGTACAAATTATTGGCAAAACTGTGAAGTCTCAGTATTGAGTTTTCCCTTGCAGGATGTGTGGTTCCAGGAGCAGGTGCACTAGAAGTGGCAGTAGCTAATGCTCTTGTGAAGCATAAACCTAATGTAAAAGGAAGAGCCCAGCTTGGAGTTCAAGCTTTTGCTGATGCCCTGCTCATCATTCCTAAGGTATCAGGAACTCCTGAATAAAGTGGCCTTAAAGCACCCTGAGACCCGTCGCTTTTTCTCCTGGAGGTCTCTTTTAATTAACAACATGAAATAATATCTCTGTTCTCTCAAAGGTTCTCGCTCAGAACTCTGGTTACGATCTTGTGTTCAGAGGCTGTTCTGAGCTGGTTGTCTCAGGGTTGGGTCCCTGCCCCCTGCCTTTGTTGTCCTGGATGTATGCAAGAAGGAAAGCTTTCATTGCTGTGTTCTTCAAGGTATAAGCAGGGCAGTCTGAACTCATCCCTTGCCCTTGGGAGTCAGTAAATGGAGTAAATGGCCAGTAAGAGAGATGACCAACTGGAGAGTAGCTGATTTACAGCAGGAAGCTGATAGTAATTGCCTAGGCAAAAGCCAAGAGCACTCAATAATTAAGCTGTCCCTGGAACTGCAGGGAGGACTGGAGATTGCTGGGGATGCTTTCCTTCCCTTTGCGGTGATGGAGCTAGTGTAAATAGTAGAGCTTAAAAAGGGAGGTGGGGAGGAGGGATGGGCATGACTCATGGCATCATTTTGTATTTATCAAGTGTAGTTTTACGAATGTTGTTCATCATTTCGTAGAGATGACTAAGTAGGTAATGTATGTTTCTTAATCTTTTTAGCTAATAGAAAAAGAACCCCAAAGTCATGTCTGGTGGTAAATTAAATCCAAAGTTCAAAATGTCCATACAGTAATAGAGCAGGAAGTAGAAGTGTTACTCTAAATTAAAGAAATAAAAATAATAATAAAATTATACACAAAGCTGGGGGAAAACACATGTAAAGTTAAAAGGTATTAAGGAGAAGTCCTCCTCTTGCTGTATTTCTTAATCAAGCTTTCACATGGATAGTGCAAAGCCTATTGCATGGTCATTTATTCATACGAAGTTCTACTTTCTCTAGTAAGCCAGCGGTCCGTGGTTTATGCCTACTTGTGGAAATCAAGTGTTAGTTGTCAAAGGAGAGATTGGGCCATAGAAGTGTTGCCTTGCATGCCACTTTAATAGTCTTGTATGTACTTTGTACTTGAAGATACGGAGGCTGCAACCAAACTGTAAAGGAGGTGAACTCAAGAACAGGTGCTGGTGTGAAACTAAAAATAGAAATTAATGTAGGAGCGTTTAAGCAGTCTGTTATAAATGGTGAAAACGAGATGCTTGTGTGCCTCTGCAGGTTCTAGTTGTGCAGTCGTGCATTTACAGCCTCCTGTCTGACCCTAATCCAGGTGAGCCCAGCTGTGGCTGAAGCAAAATTAAATAAAGTATCAGCTTGCAAGTATTGCATTAGTCCTACTAGAGGTGAAGTTAGCAGTATCATTTAGGAGACAAAAGGAAGAAAAGGTTAAAAAAAAAGCTAGTTTATGGGCTTGGGAGTAGATTTCACACTGAAGGCCTGAGTTTGGAATTAGAAGTTGCTGAAGCCAAACTTTGCACTTCTGGCTCTGCAAGGGTGCTTTCTTTTAATATCTGAGGTCCCAGACTAAAATGCCTTTGCCTGACTGCACACTCCAGTTCAAGTGCATGGCAGCCGTGCTCTGCTTCCTAAAATCAATGCTCTCTTTGGAAAACCTGATAAATACATTTGAAACAGATTAGAAGAAAATAATAAAACCCTCTGGTTGTCAGGAAAAGTAAGCAGTTTGACAGTAAGGTTTTTATGGCCAAGTGGGTAGCCGACTTTCAAACCTTACTGCCATAAATTATGAATTATCTGAATACTTAACCATAATGCCTCAAGAGAAAGATTGTAACTATGAATATGTTTTTATAAACATTGAAGAATTGCCTTTTGTTAGCTCAGTAGCTCCACTAAACTGGTGATTGTGAAACTAGAGTTACTTGCTTACTCATTTACTAACAAATGTATCAATTTAATAGTTATGATGTTTTTTCCATAAGTAAAAGGCTGCTCACTTAACTAACTCATTTACATACTTTTCAAATCTTGATTCTGCTAAACCCATAATCAGCCTGTTATAAAAACTGTTGTGAGCCCCAAATGACATCAAGGAGTTTGTCATAGAAGAGACATATGTCATAAGCTGTATACGTGGTAGCATTTCTAATGAACCTTCGGTGATGAACATGTAGACATCATCAGCACACTAGTGAAAAAAATAAAATCTAGAGCAGCATTCATGATTACTCAGTAATTTAAAGACTGAGGGTTTGGGGTTTTTTCTTCTTCTTTGCTTTTGGAAAATGGGGGGTTGGTGCACTTTAGTGTGATTTTTTTTTTAAAGGAAATGAGGTTTTATGACTAAGTGAAAGAGGCAAAAAGCATGGTCTTCTCTTCTTCCACTACACTGCGGCAATGAAAGAGGCACTCGGGATGATGACGAGACCGCTCACTCACTCCCCCCCCCCGCAGTGGGATGGGGGAGAAAATCGGGAAAAAGCAGCAAAACCCACGGGTTGAGATAAGAATGGTTTAATAGAACAGAAAAGAAGGAACTAATAATGATAATGATAACACTAATAAAATGAC